>BDMV01000006.1:4862491-4891820 GCA_008326285.1 Oryza officinalis | reverse complement strand
CTCGTTAGGCGGACGATTGCCACCAGGCACAACTAAATCTACCGGTGCAGTAACCTCCTCTACTGCATCCTCTTGCCCACTCCTGTAAATATTAATCTCTTCCACGATATGAGTTTGATCCACCTCCGTGCGGCTGGTCTCACCGGTTCCAACAACATCTGTTTTCTTTTGCACCAATATTGCCAGGCTATAACTTTTCTCTCTTACTTTAGCCACAAATTTTCTCCAACTCCCGGTAGATGCAAGGTCTACTACCCTCCACTGCCATCCGTATTCACCCCTTACTGGCCACATGGCTTTTATGATTAATTTCTCCATCAAAGGATCTATCCTGAACATATTATGCAGCCACCCTAGCACATCGTTCAAAACCAACTGGCTTGGTGTATTTAGGGTAGTATCAACGAATGCATATACGGTCAAATCGACCCCGCTATCACAAAGTTGTATTGGAGCGTCGCCATAATACACCCGAACGGGCATATCACCTGACATCCTGAAATAGCATGCCAATTGCTATTAATACGCTTACCCGAACGGGCATATCACCTGACTACCCATAAAGTGTCGCATGCTCTATGCTTACATTATTGCTGTAACGTATTTCCAACTATATCTCGTTACTTCAATATAAGTTCCATTCGATTTTAACTAATAATAAACGTATAATACCTCTATTCGATTTTAACTAATAATAAACGTATAATACCTGTACTAACATCCAACAATGATTAACCAAAAAAATTACCGCCGTCCTAAGGGATTACAAATTTATACCTTCGCTGTCGTTCCTCTTTCCTGCGTACTTGCGCACGTCTCCTTTCAAACCGCGTAATTATTCCCTTCGGCCGAATGACACAGCTCTGCACTAATTTTGACTACTTAAATATAACATCAAATTGCTCAACATTACAAAATTGTTAATCATCTCAGCAAACATATACTAACTTTAAATTATTTGCAACATACAACTAAATAACTGTATATACTAACATTAAACAATGACAAATGGTTCACACATTATATATACTAACATTCAACAATGTCTAACGATTTACACATTATACGTACTAGCATCGAAATAACAAATAACAAGTCTCGTAATAGCATTGATATTTACAACTTAACATAGGGATTAATTATACCTTAACCACCGCAGCTGCTTTTGGGCGTCACCTTCTCTTTCCTTCTAGTGCTGCTACCTTCGCGACGATGACACGCCACGGCAGCAAGCACTGGCGGTGGACGCGACAACAACCTTCGCACTCGGGAGAAAACAACTGCTCCCAGCAGCAGCAAGCAGCAGCGAGTGAGGAAGGAGAAGGCAGCAGCACGCAGCAGGCAGCAGCAGCAGCAAGCAGCAGCAGCAGCAGCACTCGCAAGCAGCAGCACTCGCAGCAGCAGCAGCAGCAGCAAGCAGCAAAGCAGCGAAGTAAGGAAGGAAGGCAGCAGCAGCGAAGTGGTCCAGACGCTAAAGGGGCCTGTCGAACGCCCGTAGGCCGACAGGGGCGGTGGGCCGCACGTGTCGACCTGCCGCTGGTCGACAAGCGCGGCGCGTGTCGCTGTCGATCGCCCGTTGTTCGACAGGAGCTGGGCCGCGCGCGGGTGGTGGGCCCTGTCGAACTGCGGGAGTTCGACAGGCCCCCTATCGATCTGCCGCAAGTCGACAGCTCCTGTCGATGGGCCCCTATTCGACACGTCGGGCTATCGTTTCCCCCCCCATTCGACAGGCCCACATTTCCACAAATTTCTGCAAAAGCCCACTAATTTTGCGATTTTCCATTTAAACAATATTATTTCTAAAAAAAACTCGATTTATGACCAGATCATCTCAGTCAGCTCTTGTCAGTCTAAGAAAATGGGTTTTTGATTTAAGACAGCCTCATGCATGGCGTATACGCTAGCTGTAAAAAAAAAAGGTTCACTTGTACAGTTGTACTGTACCATACAAATATACAATAGACAACACAATTGCCGACTTGCCGTTAAATCATGACACCAGTTTATGCTCATTATCCTGGTTTCTAGATGAGTTATACCTTTTACTTTGCTGTACATTCTCTTCTTTCACAAAAGGGTGACCCCAGATGTTTTCAGATGATCTCTGAATATCGTACATTTTGTGATTTGTAGTATCTACAATTATCTTCTCTTATTGTTTTGTTTTGTCCTTCGCAGATTAAGATCTTTAACTCTGGCCCCTCTCGCATTGGAGCCACCACCACCACCACCCCCGCTCCCATTTGAGCTGCCACCACCATCACCCCCACTCCTGATGGAGCCACCGCCATCACCGCCACCACCACCGTCCCCCGCCGCCTCCAGGTGCGTAGTGCTCCAGGGAGGAGCTTCCTCACCGCTGTAGTTGGCTTCAGCAAGAAGCGCGGCCCCAACTCACCAATGACTTGTTAGTTGCATACATATTCATACACCAATCCTTAGTTCAGAAAATTCATTTAGTACAAAATGTTATTCTTTTTCTTGTTAGTAGAGTTAAGGGATTTAAGCCCAGATCATCTTAGTCAGCTCTTTTCAGTCTTAGAAATAGAGTCTTTGATTGAAGACATTCTTACATGCATAATGATTGCACATTTGCACATACTCTAACTTGTAAAAAAGTTCACTTGTACCACTGTACTGTATACAATGGACAACACTGTTGCCATTAAACCATGACACCAGCTTCTGGTCATTATGCTGGTTTCTAGATGAGTTAACCCTTTTATTATTTTTCCTGTTCACTTCCATATTTTTACAGAATGGTGACCCCCAGATGTTTTTAGCTGATCCCTGAATACTGAACAATTTGTGAGTTGTGTATCTGTAATTAACTTGTCTTATTGTTTTGTTTGGTCCTTTGCAAATTCAGTTGCTGATCGGTCGAGACACCCCAGTGTTGATGCCTCCTAGAGGAAGAGGAACTACAGGAGCAGAACCTCTGACAATCACTTCTTCATTATCTCTTCAGAAGCTTCCGCTGCTTCAGATTGAATGACAGAGAACTGGATGTCTTCTTTTTTCTCGTTAATATAGGCTCAGGGAGGGAAGCCGTCAAACCCTCTGTTCCCGGTTGTTAATTAGCTATTGGCCATTATATTCTGAAATTCACAAACTGCTGTAAGCAACTAAGTAGAATGTGCGCCTGAACAAATTGTGCGTTCCGACATTTGCTGTTGTTTTCTTGGTTAATCTGTATGATTCAATTCCACCGCTGACAAGTAAGCTGGCAGGCTGTACATTCTATCTGGTTTTCCCCATTATTCTTGGTAGTATTTGCCTTTGGAGGTATGTTCATTCCGTCAGAGTATGTAACTAGGTTGCTGATGGAGTTAGTTAACTGAATATATGCAATAGAGATGACCTTTTTTCCGCTGGTATTATGATTTCTGTGAGTATTAATTGAATCACAGTAATCTTCTGGTTATGTTGGTAAGTGCTTGGCTCTAGTTTGTCCTGTGTTGTATTATTAATGAACATTAGTCAGAGATTGTTGGTTATGTTGGATATCTTCTTTCTTCATAGGTTTAGATTCAGAGAGGGAAACCATGAACTCTTTTTTTCCCCCTGGTTGTTAGCTATTTTCCATTATGCTCTGAACTTTACAAACTGCTGTAAGCACTAAGTGGAACAATTGCACGTTCTGACATCTGCTGTAGTTTCCATGGTTTTATGTGTATGATACGATTGATCATCGATGTGCAGAGTGAGATGTAGTTTCCTTGGTTATATTCTGGATATAATGCAGCTCTTTTTCATAATTTGTGCACTGTATTTCCATACATATTAACGGCTTTTGTTTATGGCAATGCAACCTCTTTCCCACCGGAGCTTGATCTGTTGTTTTGAGCTCTAAATGTTCATGTTTGGTGGCCGAGGTTTTGCTGATGTTTTGAACTCCAAATGTTCATGTTTGGCGGCTACTTTTTGGGAAAAAAGATTCAATGAAAAATGGCCGGAGGCTATTTGCCCTTCTGTGTTTGTCAAAGAAAGTTTGAAACATATCATCTATGCTGACTTCATCTTTTGCTGCCTGACAATTCAGTTTTCGGTTGATTTCGGCTGATCAAAGTGTGTCCTCACATTCTTGCAGGCTAGTATATTATAAATCTTGTGAGTATATTGTACAGATTTGATGGAACATGTGTACAAATCGCACAAAATTGTATTGTTTGTCCCAAAAAAAGAGAGGAAGAATGGAACATGTCATCTATGATGCCTGGCTCTGATCTTCAGTTGTGGCAATTCAGTGTTCTGCTGATTTCGGCTTATCTTCTGTTGTGTTATCACATTCTTTCAGATAAATCTCACAATCAGACCTCCGCTCAACACTGGTGCTGCCGCCGCGGCCGGCGACGAGCACAGCTCCGAGTAGGTGGACCGTCCAAATTAGGCTGGAATGGTGATTCCTAAATATGTGTTTGGGCCGGCATCGAGTTGTTGGCTCCGGCCCAACAAGTGAAAGCCCAATACTTCCCCTTGAACGATACTTCCGTTGCGGAATCCTTCAACAATTAGGGTCTGTTCGGCAACGTTAACTCCAAACGCGCACAGTAAACACGGAAAACGGAGCGGTCATTAGCGCGTGATTAATTAAGTATTAGCTAAATTTTTTTTCAAAAATAGATTAATTTGATTTTTTTAAGCAACTTTTGTATAGAAACTTTTTGCAAAAAAGTTCACCGTGTAGTAGTTTGAAAAGCGTGCGCGGGAGGAAAAACACTGTGCGGCACTGTGCGCGTTCCGAACCGACGCTGCCGAACAAAGCCTTAACGGTCCAAATACGACTAATGTCAGAATCGGACAGTGAGATCGTCCCTATAAAAGTTATACAAGCCTTACAGGTGCTAGGCTTGCTTAGGGTGAGTTCGGCACCCAGAGTTAAAAACTCATCCCACACGTACGTAAAATGAAACAATTTATTAGTGTATGATTAATTATGTATTAATTAATATTATTTTTTCAAAAATAGATTAATATGATTTTTTGAAACAACTTTCCTATAGAAAAGTTTTAAAAAAACACAACGTTTAGCAGTTTGAAAAACATGCGTACGAAAATGATGGAGATGAGTTGAAAAATATGGCTACCGAACACAGCCTAGTCGTGAGCTAGAAAACCAGAATTCTTGATTCGCGCATACGCGCCGTGACTTTAAGTTGCACGCGTTTCTAGTCCATGCCCTCACGCGAGGCCCACCAGATTTATTTTCCCCTCTTTTCTAGAGAAAACCCAAAAAATGTCATCGACAAACGCTCTAATCCAAGAAATGCCATTGACGAACACAACTTCCCAAAAATATGATCGTATAAGCGTCTTTATCCCAGAAATGTCATTGCCGTTAGGTTTTCATTAGTAGCCCTCCATTAAGTGCTATAAAAGGACCATTTATCCCTATAAATTGTTGAAAGATGATTAAAACTTTTACTCTTTCAATCAACATACAATAATTTAATTTAATGTAAAGAACAAACTACAAATTAGTGCCAGCTAATGAAAAGAGTAAAAGTTTTAGTCAACTTTTAACAATTCATAGGGATAAAATGCTCTTTTTATAGCACTTAACAGAGAGCTACTAATGGAAACCTAACGACGATGACATTTCTGGAACAAAAACGCTTGTACAATGGTATTTCTAGGAAGTTGGGTTTGTCGATGACATTTCTTAAATTGTGATACTTGTCGATGACATTTCTTGGTTTTTTTTTCTTTTTTCGCATTTTTTCGCCGTTGGTTTAGGCACGAGGCACGCGTGTTTCTTGGCGCGTTTTCTTTTTTTCTTTTTTTGCGCAATTCATTGCCACCGCGTTTTCCCTTTTATTTGCGCAGCTCCCGCACGTGCGCATGAGTAGGGAAAAATCGTAATTAGTTTACTTTTACTTAATTAGTCTCCGGTAATCCCGACTTATTCAGATAACCTTTACTTTTCTTTTGTTTTGGACTAAAAGTTTGACAATTACTTTTAAATAAAATTTAAACTTTTTTATAAAAAAATTGTCACGCCCCAGACTAGCCCTGAACGGGAACCAGAGTAAGGCAATCCAAATAAACCTGTAAACCTATAAACATGTACCAGTTCCAGGAAACCGTGCTAGTACAACAAGAAGAATGAATATCACAGTGATAGAGGTCTCTTTATTAAGAGTAGAGATGTAGTAATTGTTGGAACTACTGACAGACCTCGAGTTCACAACTGCATTACCAAAAAGACGAAAGCGGAGACTAGCCCAAAGCCACAAGCAAGACTTGGGAACTAAGCCGAAACCCTACTACAGCTCAAACCCTGCTTGCTTTTGGAAGAACTCCTCATCAGTTGGATCCATTTCCTCTTCTTCGAAGATGTCACGCCTAGAGATTTGCTAACCCGAATTCCAAGCAGGATGTGCATTAAATCCCCGTCTAGGACCGGCCAGGATACACAAACGACAAAGTTGACATACAGATCCACGTCTTACAAACACCATAAAAATATCTTACATAAATGCAGCGGAAAGAGATAAACACGCTATTCTAGACAACTAGACGCTCGCAGCGTGGCAACACCATTCCACGGGCATCTTTGATGGCAACCACAAGCCTACTCCTCTGAGTAGCCTCCATCGGACACGTACTCCAACTCTGGTGTGGGAGAAAATAGAGCAAGACTGAGTACTACCCACTGTACTCAACAAGTCATACTGGAAAGGGAGTAATGATGCAAGTAAAAGCAAAGGAGGCTGAAGGGGTTTATTTGCATGAAATACGCATTTAAATACAGTAGTTGAATACGGTAAAGCAGTTGTGTTAATTAATCAAAATTGAACCATCGCTGCCCAACACTACACCACGTTGCGACAGGCCCAAACCACCACCTGAACTACACCAGTTTCATTAAGTCAGGTTATTAGAAGTATAACTAATCACGGTGAATCTGGTTGATCGCCCATAACCGCAGGCACGGCTATTCGAATAGTTTTACTCTGATCAGAGGTGTACAACTGTACCCACAAGACACAGCCCCACTACACATTAATGTGTGCCGGCATACCACCACGGTACACCGGAAAGGGACTGTGACAAGACCCTTCGTACAACCCTCCCTAACCAAGCGCACCACACCACAGGTTTCGCCCCCACTTTTAAACCAAGGCAGGCAGCCCTCTCTCGTGCCTAGGTGAATCCGGCAGCTGATCAACGAGTAAACCCCCGCCGACCCAACTCCATCACGCCCACCCTTGCTTGGATGCATCGACTAGGAAAAGCTATACTATAAGCTCAGCCATTACCCATGCTGGCTTGTGGAAAGTACGGTAATTCTTCCAGGGTTTCCCGCGAACCGGTCCTTAATTGTCATGAGCACGACCATCAAAACCATGTGCTCACAACCCACCATTAACTAGGTTTTAGTTGGACCAACTAATTAATCATTCACGATTAACCATCGTGAGCTACCATTAATTATCCATCATTAAGTAATAGTGAAGCATTAGTTATCCTAATAGTGTGCTAATGTTTCAAAGCAGGGCTAAGCATGTTCTAACCTAACAACTACTCAAATCATTTCCCAAGCTACCAAAGGAACAAGATATTTGGAACGTAAGGCTGAGTAAATAGGTAATTAAGCCCATAAATAACATTATAAAACAATGCAATATTTTGAGAAAAATAAGACATTCGCAATTTAGGTACAATATGTTCAAGTGAATAAGCATGACTTGCCTTGCTCTTGCGCTGGATCGACTTCTGCAACAACCTCGAAGTAAACCGGAGTGTCGGAATTACCGGAATCTAAACGGAAAAAAACACACACAAGCAAACAGGCTATAAGTCTACTGAAACAGAGAACAAAACTATTTTTAATGGATTCTAGGCATTTTTATGAATTTTCTGCAACTTGAATGGGCTCAAACGAAGTCCGGATGAATTAGTTATGAATTTTAGAAGATTAACTATGTTTTTACTATAAACAGAAAAGTCCTTAATGGATTTATTCCGCAATAATCCCTAGGGCTGACGTCAGCGGATGAAGGGCTGACGTCAGCGGAGGAGGGGCAGCGGCGCCAACAGGTGGGCCTCACCTGTTGGTGGCACGGGGCCCCGGTCCACGGTGGACCAAGTCCACCGGCCGGCGGGCGAGCGGCGCACCATGTGGCGCACGCGTGGCGCCGATGCGGCGGCCACGCGGCAGGTGCGGCCGCGCGGCGCAACGCCACACGGCGCACGTGTGGCGCCGACACGGCAGCCACGCGGCGACCACGGCGCGGCCATGGCGCGGCGGCGCGCGCGGGCGGCACGAGCGACCACTGGACGCGACGGCGTGGGCGCGCGCGGGCGGCAGTCGGGCAAGCGGCGGCCGAGCGAGTGGCGCGGCGGTGGGATAGAGAGGAGAGAGAGAAAGAGAGAGGGAGAGCTCACCGGAGCCGAAGAAGACGACGGTGGCAGCGGCACTAGAGGGCACGGGAGGGGTCGGCGATTGGGGGAAAGGGAGAGAGGAGGACGGGGAGGATTTTTATAGGGGTCCTGGGGGCTAGGGTTGGCCGGTTGCCCCCGGATTCCTCGCCGGAGTTGGGGAGGAGAGAGGAGAGAGAGCCGGGATTCTATTGCGAATCCCGGGCTCTACGGTGCGGCGGGGGAGGCGCGGAGTGGGGGGAATGGATGCGGGCGGCGTAGGCTTCTCGAGGAGGTGGGTAGTGGTGGTTGCGGGGGCGCGTGCGGCGTGGGAGGCGTGGGCGGCGGCCGGGCGGGGCGGCCGGCTGGGGAGAGGATGGCCCAACAGGTGGGCCCCACCTGTCGATGGCCCGGGAGGGAGTGGGAGGCAGGGAGGACTTGAGTGACGGGCCGCGGCCTTGGGCCGGCCCAGGAAGGAGAGGGCGTGCATGGGCTGAGCCGGGCGAGGGGGAAAATGGGCCGACGGCCCGAAAGAAAGAAAAAGAGGATTTTCCAGGGATTTAATTATTGCGGTGAAGGTTTTTAATTGATTAAAATTATTTTTAGGGTCCTGAAAATTCCACTAAAAATCCTGTTAATGTATTTTAACATGGGGAACTCAAGAAAAATCCCACCATGCCATTTCCACTTATTTAAATATATTTTTAAATTAGGGTTTGCTCTGGGTTAAAATAAATAATTTCTTTTAAACGATTTATTTAATGACTTTAATGCTAGAAGGGAAAACTCCGGGGTGTGACAGAAGACTGGGGGGTATTTAAGTAGAGCAAAGGTGAGTACGAGGTTACTCAGCAAACCATGGGAATTAAGTGTTTAATGAAAGCTTCAAAGGTAGGCTGGTTATTTTCACATTCAATTTTAGTTTAAACCGTTTGTAATCAACTTGTTGACACAAAATCTGTCCCGTCGAGTGTGCCAAAAGATGTGTTGACCTATATCCTGCGTGTAGCACACGAAGGCCTGGGAGATCTGCTTAGCTCCAGTGCAGGTCCTAAAATTGATGAGATGCGGGCGTGCCAGTCAGTTTGATCCTACAACTGACAAGATATATAAACAGCAAATCAAAGAGTCGATCGACGGACAAGCTGATAGAGTAATTCCAACCGATGTCGATAGGGTTTTGAGCAATCGGCTATATATCCAATGTAGATTCTAACAATTGATGTAAATAACGATATGAAGGCAATCGGCTGATGATAATGCAATAAAACAATAATATAATCAAATAGAAACCAATCGACTAATAGCGATATGATGGAATAAGCACTGATTCGAAGGTTAAAGCATGCATCGGCTGGAGGTCCGATGTCATCAAATCCAAACAATTAGAGAATTAATGAAACTTTTGTTGTCAACGGCTAAATCCAACTTGGATGTAATTCTTGTGAACCGATGCAACGTCCAGATAACTCATCGGCTGAAACCCTGATGAAACCCTTATCTACAATCAAAAAGCAGGCTAGAGATTATGGTTCTAAGCATGACTAGGGTTGATGCAACGCAAAGTATGAAAACAATAATATCTAGACAATCAAGCCTTCGCTTGATTTTAAGAGTGGTGGATACCTTAACTAATCTAATTTGGCAAAGTAATTTAGCCGATACCAGTAAAAACCCTAAAGCAGATCCCAGCTGATATAAATAAATGGAGCTACCAAACTAGATTATCTAAGATATATGATAAATAGGTAGGGCCGACGGAACGTTGGACTTACCCCTTCGCCAGAGATCGAAAGACGATGCAACTTCGCGTCAGGTGCCAAGTTCCACCTGTTGATAAGTAAAAACCTCGGGAGAGGTTGGCGATGCGTCAAAATTTGTAGTATTGATCGAGAGATATCTTACAAAGACCCCGGGTGTACATATTTATACCCATGGGTAGATGCTAGTCCTTATTGGACAAGACACAAACTTTCCTAAAGATAAAGTAAAAGATACAAGTCCTATTTAGACTCTAAACAATCTTTCCTAAAAGTAAAAGGAAACTAATTGACTCTGCCTAATTAATAGATAACTTGCCATGCTGTATCCTCCTTGAACTCGGTCTCTTCTAGATAAGCTTTCTTTAATTGATTAATTTTCTTAACTGAATCCATCAAGAATCCAACTGTTGGCAACTTGATATGTCCATCGGCTCATCCCAGGACTCTGAAGCCGATACGATTCCTAAGCCGATGATGACTTCGGGGTTTACCAAATTTTGGCGTTAACACCACTAAGTGAGTGCTTCTCAACGACATAGATGAGAAAGTGCGTCTCATCCGGCCGAAGCAGTGAAATGTATTTGTTGATTGCATCTGCATGACGGGCTCCCTGCCAACAAATACACGGACTTCCCGAGTCCTGCTATTCCCGGCAACCACAAAACAAGCACTTGAAAGGATTCCCTTACACCAATAGCAGTTCACAAAGCGGTAGTCAAGCAAAACTATACTAAGGAATCACCACACATCCGTCCATGACCGTGGGCACGGCTGTTCGAACAGTTTGTTAACCTCTGCATAGGGGGTACACTTTACCCACATGACGTTACTAACCCGGGTCACCCAGCCCGTGCAGAACAGTCATGTCTGGCGACTTATGCCAACGGGAGGGGTCCCACGGACCAACACCAGGTTAGGTCCCAGACCATGTTGTGCCAGGAAGCCTAGGGGTCCTCCCCGACACCACCCCGACGAATCCACTTGTCCCTTGGTATCAAGATTTCCCTGGCCTAGCTAATTACTCAGCCAGGGGTGTCCCATTTCACCTATGTGGTCACACATGTTACGTTTGGATGAAATTCCGAAGGAATTGGTCCTTAAGGCGAGAACAGGACAATCGTACCTCCAGCACATCTCCCGCACCCATAGTAAAAAAAACCGGACCGGGGGGTCGACTCGCTCTGGCCATCGGTTCACCGGTCGAATTGCCGATTTTTTATTTATTAATATTATATTTGATTTGCATTATTTTTAATATAGAATCATCACAAATTGGTGAAAATATGCATAAATAAACTAGTATATCTATTATTATATGGCCACAACATCAAAAAATAAATGTAGTGCGGTAACATAATAAATTCATAATGCTATACTGCCATAGGACAAATTAAAAACCGGTTTGATTCTAAAAAACCGCCACCGGTTCACCGGTTTAAACAAAAAATTGCCCGGTTCATCGGTTTTTTATCGGTTCGATTATAGGGACGGTCTTTGAGCAAAACCGAGTCGAAGGTCGCCGATTTTGGTTTTTTTCGGTTCAACCGCCGGTTCGGTCCTTTTTCTGTACTATGCCCGCACCGCGAGTTTTGGAAACTCATTTTATTTTCAAGGCACCGAGCTAGGTGTCGGGTTTTCCAAAAAATTTGTAAACTCAAGTTTTACCTGTTGATCATTTTAAATTTGAGGAGAGCCAACGGTACTCGCACCCGGGGGAATGGGGCACGAATACCGAGGCTTGACATGACAGGCAACAAGGGAAGTTTAGGTGATTTAATAGGCAAGGAGGTCAATTGCAACAATTATAGGTAAGGCCGACCGGCTATATTGCAAACCGCGGCCAACAAGTTAAGTGTAACCTAGAGATGCATGGTATGTGAAAAGAATTACTTGATTTTAAAATTATGGGATCAATTGATCAAAGGTGACTTGCCTTGCTCGAGGTCTTGAGCTTCCTCCTCGAAATCCATGCACTGCAAGTCTTCGGGCTTCGAAGCTACATGCGAAACGAGGCGACTCAATGAAACGGTCAAAATAAAGTCCTATTAACGACCTTTAAGCGTGTCAATAGATAAATCTCGATTTTTGAGAGATTTTAGGAGTTGAACGGAGTCAATTCGACGGACGGTTGAGGAGATATGGATTTTCTAAGGTTTAATGATTTTCTGTCTAAAGAAAAAGGAATTATTAAATCCCTTGAAAAAAAGGAAAAGAAGAATGTACGCATATTGGACTTTGTTTCGGGCGGCTTAAGCGTGACCCAGAGGATTGGTGCGGGCGCGGCCGAGCGAATGGGTCGGCGCGCGAGGGAGGCGACCCACGGACGGGCGCGACATAGGAAGAAGCCGAGTGGGCCAGTGGGAGGAGGAGGCCAAGTGGGCCGGGGCGTGGCGCGGCCCACGCGGGTGTGGCACGCGCGTGGCGGATCAGGTGGACTTGGTCCACCATGCCGGACGCAAGGGCGGGACCTACATGGCGGTGACGCGGTCCGTGGTGGATCGGGTGCACCGAGTGAGGGAGAGGGGAGGCGACGTGGCACCGAGATGGCGGCCACGGTGGATGGCAGAGGAGGAAGAAGCACAGGGCTTCATCCGACGGCCGGCGGCGACCACGGCTCCGGGACGGTATGCGACGGTTTAGGTGAAAGGGAGCACACCAGAGTAATGAGGGGCGCGAGGTGAGATGAGCTAATGGCTCGGATTCATCGAAGGATGGCCGACGACGGCGAAATACGATGGCGCACGCCGCCGGTGGCGGAAGAGGGGAATCTCGCTGAAGCGGCGAGAGGCTGATTCGCCGGAGATGGAGCATCTACATGGTCACGCGAAGCTATTCCGAGCGATGGGAGACGACGAGCTTTGCTAGGGAGTGCCGGCGATAGCGAGTTGGCTCAAGTACAGGGCTAGGCACGACCGGCGAGCTATGGCGGCAGAACAGACAAGCGTCTACGCGCACGGGGAAGGCGTCGGCAAACTAACTAGCACCTAGGGACGGAGGACGAGCGGGAGAGGAACGGAGGGAGTACCAAGACGGGGAGGACGCCGTGAAGAGTGGCCGACGGCGTGGGACGTGATCATCTCGGCCTCGAGCCGAGGAAGGGGAAGAACACGGCGCCCAGAGTCCTCTTTCACTATCCGGGGCATGGCGCCGCCACAGAGCTCGCGCACGAGAGGGCATGGTCCTCGCACGTTGCCTCCGCTAACAACTGGGATGACACCGATTGGGAGCTGCCCCTGCACTGCAACAGGTGTAAAATCAAAGTGTGTTTGATTCTTTTGTTGTGATGAAGAATTGACATCTGAGGTTTTTGGTTTTGATATTTGAAGATTATTGGCGAAGTGGTTTGTGAGATGATTTATTTTTCAGACGGTGAACAGAGACTTTTGTTGGGTCCGGTCAGACCGGAGGTATGTGTGTGGTCAGACCGGAGTTATGTGTGCGGTCAGACCGGCCAGCCCGCGGTCTGACTGGCCGACTCTGTGTCGGTTTCGGTTTCGGGTTGTTTCATTGGATATCTGTGGTTAATTCGTGTTTATGACTTCTAGATGGATACTATGCGTATGTAATACTGTTGTGGGCTAACAATGAGTCAAGTTTGGGATAGCTTGTGCTCGGATATGGTTTCTTTGTTTGATTCATGTGCAGGTAATCTTTACGGAGAGTATTGCCGGTGATGGATCGGGAGTCAACTTGGAGATAAGGTGACGTCCGGATGGTCAGATATCATGCGGGATACTTAGGCTAAAGATTAATGCACGTGGTTGGTGAAGGTTCCATATGGCATACGATGGGGATATTGTGTGCGTATGGATGTGGAGTCGAATTTGGAAGGAGTCCAAATTTGGTACAATTGGAATATGTAAAGTTGGTTTCTTGTACGGGAAGGTTTCCTAGGTGGATTAGGACTTCTTGTATGAGTTTGGTTCGTGGCTTTAGGCTGCCTACCTCATGTATAAATAGAGAGGGAGGGTGTGGCCTCCCGGTATCGCTTTGGAGAGCATTGAGTTGTGTGTTGAGTTAGGGTTTCGAGTTTAGTCGAGATTTTCGTGAGGAGTGTTGTTGTTGCACTTTGTAAACACAGAGAGAAGTATTAAAGTTGTCATCTATTATGAGAGATCTTCAATTTGTGTTTGCCCGGGTTTCGGCGGTCTAACCGGCGAGACACCGGCGGTCAGACCGGCGGCATCGCAGCGGTCAGATCGGCAGGACAGGGCAGTCAGACCGACAGCACAGGGTGGTCAGACCGGCAGGACAGGGCAGTCAGACCGGTTGATCTATTTCGGTCAGACCGATCTACATCGATTTGAGGGTAACTTTTAATTCCGCTAAAAGTTTTGGTTTTTGGGTACTACAACCATTCACCCCCCCTCTGGTTGGCTTAGTTCTTATTCTTCGATCCTACAACAGGCTCGTGCTGGGTGTTCTCAATGGAGAAGAGCTCCTTCTCTCTGATGATCATTTGCAAGTTGCAACCCAGCTACCAAGGAGCTCGCCGTGCTACCAACCAGTACGCCGGAGGTATTATACGAGAACCAAAGGGTAGGCTTCGGCGTCGACCAATCGACGGGGCAAGACGAAGGTGGTTCGCTGCTTCATCCGCTTGGACTACAGCGTTGGGTGTAAGGTCTTGTCCCTCGGCTCGCGGGCGTGGAGGCCGGTCGCCGACTCACCATGCCCCGTCAGGGCTGGTGTCGCGTCGCCATGCATCCTCGGCGCCATCTACTGGATCACCACCATACCGTCAACCCCAGGGATGCTATGATTTGATATGCGCAACGAGGAGTTCGCCGATTTCCCGAGCCCGCCTTGTATGCAATAGGATGACACTTTGGCGACCCTGACAGAGCTGGCCGACAAGCTGTGCTACGCACACGTTGCCGCCGCCCAAGCACTTATTTTTCCCTATAATTTTTCGGGAGGATATCTACTGTAGTCCCTAAAGTTTCACTTAGGGGGTCAGTTTAGTCCCTAATCTTTCAAATGGTCCAAAGAAACCCTTGAACTTTGTCATATGGTCTAGAATAGTCCTTGGGTCAACCGAAATCACCATATGGACATGCCATGTCATCATTCATGCAAAATCTATGATGAATTGTCCAATTTACCCTTACATATATCATAGAAAAATAAATGTAAGGGTGAATGAGATATAACCATAGGAAAAAATAATTTTCCTTTATTTCACCCTTTTGACATATATTTTTGCTCTTACATATACCATAGTTTTTTTTAAATTTTTTTCCTATTGTTTTTTATTTTACTATGATATATGTAAGGGTAAATTGCACAAATCATTATAGATTTTGCATAGGAGGGTGTTATGGCATGTCCATGTGGCGATTTTGGTGGGAGCAAGGACTATATTAGCCCACATGATAAATTTAAGGGTTAATTTGATCTAGGCCATTGCAAATATGTCGTTCAGATAAATGCCATTACAATTTGTCTATTCGTAGCCGTGCCATTTAAATTTTGCAAAATTACAACCGTGCCACTGCCGTCACCTTTTCCATCCATCTTTCTCCTTTTCCGTCTTCTTCCTTTTCACTTATCATCTTCTTGCTTTGCAATGGTAGCGGTAGCAGTGCGAGTGCCGGACAACGACGACTTTGTGACGACAGCGGCAGATAGCGCACGCAAGGGCAGCCGCCGTAGCCTTGAGTCGTCTGCTCCTGCTGACCCCGTCGCTCCTCCTCCTCCTCCTCCACCATCGTCGTCACTCCCGCCCTCACGCTGACCTCCTCGCATTTGCCGTCATCACTGCTCCTCCATCTCCACCGTCACCGCCGGTTGCCGGAGAGAGCAGTCGCCTAACGGGCTGATGCGGGGGCTGCAACCTCCAGATCTAAAGAGGAGACAAGAAGCTAGGGTGAGAAGAGAAAGGGACGCGGGTGGAGCCGCCAACGTTGGGAGGGAGCGTCGGCGGCAAGGGTGACGAGAGCAGACGACTCGACTGTTGCTGCTCCTCCTCCTCCTCCATCGCCGCCATCCCCCCACACCGGAGTCGTCCCCCAGCACAACGCCACTGCATCCTCGCGCTCCACAACCGCATCCAAGGAGAAGGAGGCCGACCTCACTGAGGTCGCGCTGCAGGCCGCCATCCCGCCCACCGCCACCTCGATGACTTCTTCGCGCTCCACCGGTTCACCCTCCAGGCCACCATCTCGCCCATCGTCGCTACCCACGCGCTCTACCTCTTGACCTTCGTCGCGCGCCGCCTCCCCAACGCCATGCTCCACCACTCCTCAGCCCTTGCCGCGTGCTGCCTCCCCAACACTGCGCTCCACCACCTCCGCCTCATCTCACGCCCTGGATCCCTCACCGTGGACCATGGCCGCCTCACAGATGCCCTCGTGCTCAAAATAAGAGAGGGTGTAAGGTAGCAGATGAATCTGACTGGCGGGTCCCACGTGCAGATGGGGAAGAAGATGGAAAACATGACGGCGGTGGCATGGTTCCAATTTTGTAAAATTTGAGCGACACACCTACGAATAGGCGAATTGTAATGTCATTTATCTAAATAGGCATATTTACAATGGCATGGATGAAATTAACCCTAAATTTAAATGACTTGTTTCAACAATACAAAAGATTAAGGACTAAAATGACCCAAGAGTGAAACTTTAGGACCATATTGACTATTCTCCCTAATTTTTCCACTTCTCCCTCTCTTTGTTTATTATTTTCCCTCTAATTTTTTCCCTAATTTTTCTTGTTTTCACGCATTTTATCCTTTTCCCAGTTTTCCTGTCTCACATTTCAAATTCATGGTCCACATGTGCTGGGGCCGCCACCGCCCCATGGGCCTCCGACATGCTCGTCCTGGCCCGACTCCTTATTTGGCCATGCTTGGTCTTTGCCCTCGACACATGGGCCATCACGTTACGCCCTGCTAGAGGAATAAGTCCATTTACCATCCCTTAAGTTTGCGTCGAGTTTGTTTGACATTCCTTATCTTCAATACCAGAAATCTTTACCCCTAAACTATACAAAACCGTGTAATTTGGGTCCAGTATGAATGTATTGTTTCGCTAATGTGGCATCCTAGTCAGCAAAAAGAAAATAAAATAATATATGAGGCCCACATGTATGTGAGAAGAAAAATATGTGGGGCTTTGCTCTCTTTCTTCCATGCTGCTTGCTTGCTTTCCGAACGGCACGACGCAGCATGGGTGTGGCCTCGGACGGGCCGGAGGTGGCCATGTGGACACCGTCACGCGGGAGGCGGGGGAGCATGTAGCCTAAACCGATGCTCGTCCATGTTGTCACGGATATGGAAGAAGTTCGCGTGGCGTCAGTCGCCGTCGACGTCACCGTCCCTGCCCCCCTCCGGTGTGCGCGGCGGATGGCGCCGCTGCAGAGACGCCTCTCCTCCTTCACCTGACCACGACGAGGGCGGGGCCTCGAGCGCGGGCGAGTGAGCGGCGGCGGCCTTTCCTCCCCGAGGGATGCTGCAGCTGTAGTATAAAAGGGCAAGCAAGCAAGCGCCTCCGTCCATTTATTCATACTCCTATACTTGATTAATCGGTGGCGGCTGGCTCTATTTGCTTGTGACTGTGTGGGTGTAGTTGTAGTATATATGCATTGCTGCATGTCGCCTCCTCACCGCCGCCATGGCAACATCGACGTCGACGGACCAGGATCAGCGCGCCTCACCGCCGGCCTCATCAACTTCATCAAATCCCGTCACGCTGGCACTGGCACCATGACCACCACCATGACCAACCGCCTCGACAACTCCTCCTATAGGTGGCCATATGGCCCGCCCGGCACGGCCCGGCCCAGGCACGGATAGGCACGGCCCGAGAGCGGTCGGGCCGGCACGGCATGATCGGCATTTCGTGCCGTGCCATGCCTGCCCACGGGCTGCACGTCAGGCCCAGGCATGGCCCAGTAGCACTCGGGCCGTGCCGGGCCGGCACGAAGGCACAATCAGCCCATTGGGCCTGGGCTAGCCCAAACACGGCTTAGGTTGTGATGCCTTGATCACCTCATTTTTATACAACTTAGTTGAAGATGCAAAATTTAATGAAATTTGACAGATTCACAGATCACACATTGACAATTTCACCAAGCTCATAACAAATTCACTAAGTTCACCAAGTCACAAATCACAGTTTGCATTATATCTCACAAATCACACATACATAAATATTCACCAAGTTTCAGTTCTAGATACAAAAAATTGTCACTAAGTCAAAAATTACCCAAAATCACAAACTTTCACCCAAATTCATAGCAATAATTTTGACACAAGTATTTCAATGAATAAAGTAGCCGTGTAGTGCAATGGCTGCCTCGTTAAAAACCTTTCTAGGTAAAAACTCACACCTCGTGAGAAAACCCTAGAAAGGAAAAAAGAGTGCAGCCCACAGCTTTCATCAAATGTTCATAATAAAGTCCAAGTCCAATACAATCATCCAGTCCCAATGGCAGTGCCAGTGGTTTCTTCATCAAGATACAAATTCTCAAAAGATTTTATAAGCTCTAAATTCTCCATGGTATGTTGCATCTTTGCATCTGCTTGCTCCCAATCTTTGATTAGTGCCAAAGCTTGCACCATGTCAGGAGCTATACGCCGCCGTCGCTCCTCGATGATCCTGCCAGTTAAGCTAAAAGCAGATTCCGATGATATAGTAGAAACAGGAACAGTCAAAACATCTCTAGCTAATATGGAAAGAATAGGATAGGTGTGGTTGTGCTCATGCCACTAGTTAAGGATATTGAAATCATCATCGTATTGGTTGACAGTGTCACTGTCAAGATAGGCAAACAACTCAGATGCATTCATGTTAGCAGTAGAAGAAACAGCCTGAATCAAAGTGGTAGCAGAAGTTCTTCTAGAAAATGCACCAGCACCAAGTCCAGATCCTAGACTGGCACCAGCATCACCAAATCCAGAACCTGGACTGGCACCAGCACCAAATCCAGAACCTGGACTGGCACTAGCACCAGCATCATACCCATTACCAGCACCAGGTCCAGCACCAAGACTGGAACCACAAGAAGCAGCACAAAAAATTTTCCCCCAAGCTGTCTTTTTCTTACCAGAAGAAGTGCTTGGGGTTGCCCTTTGTAATCTCACAGCACCAAATTTACTTTCATACTTAGCATAAATGTCAGACAATGCAGCCCTGTTGGCGCATAATTTCGACCCGCCTTGCAACCAAACGGGTTCCGCGTTTCCACGGCGGCCTGGGAGGTTTGCTTTACTCCAGTGCAGGTCCAAATGGCTTGCCTAGTCGTGTGCAGAGCGTGCCAGTTGATTTGATCTGCAATCAACAAGAAACAAGTAAACCATGTCAGAAAACAATAGCCGATCGGCCGATAGGCCGATGACGCATTGTCATAGCCCAGCCGATAGGGCAAAGCTATATCGGCTCACTCGTGATAAAATAAGATTAAACCATTCATATTGCCGTAGGACCTAATTTAACCCAGTTTTACAAGTTAAGGGGTAAAGATTTCTGGTTTTATGGTTTAGGGATGATAATTAAACTCAACGTAAAGTTGAGGGACATCAAATGAACGTATTCCCCTGCTAGCCGAGCCGTGCCTAATCTGACCTTCCCCAGTTGTGCCATGGGCTAAGCTAGTACCCTTTCCACGTCCGTTTGGCCACCTATAAGGGCTTCTGTAGTATGAGTCGCTAACATATGAGACCTTGAGTTAAGTGGGACCCATATGTCAGTAGAAGTATTGCTTTTTTGCAATACTGCAGAGGATCTCATTCTTTGCATGTGGTAGAAGCATGTTCTCTTGTTACAAAGCCAAGCCCATTTATTTATAGCAATGTGTAATACTCAAGTGAAATAATTAGTTAAATGCTACTTCTGGTGAAAAAGGAGGTTACATACCTGCCTGTATATCTACCATGCATCTGTCGTCAACTCGTCATCATCACCGGATCTCGTGTGCGGTGTGCCCGCCGCCTCGCCATGCCGCGGCCGTGGCCTCACGCGCGAGGCATGACTGCGCGAGCACAGAAGATATCTGGTCCATGTATAGTCCAATTTTCGAGCAGCCCAATATGATCGTAGAAATCGAGCTTTTCGCCCATATAGAGGCAGCAGCTTGGAATCACGTATGGTCCTAATTAAGGAATAAGTTCATGTGAGGTTCCTTAATTTGTCAACGAATCCAATTTTCGTCCTTCAACCGAAAAACCAGATACAACGGGTCTCTCAACTATTAAAACAGGTGCAAACGTAGTCCCTCGGCGCTTTAGAAGACGGTTTTGGCTGACGTGGCACCTACTGTTAACACCAGAATTTGGTAAGCCCCGAAGACCCCATCGGCCCAGGATCCTTATCGGCTCGAAGCTAGTATCGGCCTAGAGTTCTACATCAGCCGATGGGGGTTATCTTAAACCAATCACCAACAGCAGTCGGATTCTTGTTAGATTCGGGAAGATCTTATCCAGAGAAGACCGAGTTTGAGGAGGATGCAGCTTGTATCTATTAATTAGGAAGAGTTTGTTAGCTTTCCGTTTTATCTTTAGGAAAGTTTGAATTGTAATCTGTTAGAATCTTTGTTAGTCTATGGGTATAAATATGTAAGCCCAAGGTTCATGTAAATCATCTGACGATCAATACAACTTTGGCGCATCGCTACCCTTTACTTTTCGTCTTCTTCGGCGAGTTCATGCCCTTCCCACGAAGGGTAAGTCTCGTTATGGCTGCCTGCGTTGTTGGGGCTAGGGCTTCTGCATTCTGATCTTGGCAACGTAAGCACCTACTATCATATATCTTAGTCAATCTGGTTTGGCTTCTCAATTTAATCTTATCGGCTGAGATTCGCTTTAGGGTTTACGCCGGTATTGACTAAATCGCCTTGCTAGATTAGATTGGCTAAGGTATCCACCACCCTGAAAATCAGTCAAGAGCTTGATCGTCTAGATCTTGCGTTTCTTTTCATACTTAGTGCTGCATCAGTTCGGTTTGACCTACTAAGTCGTGATTAGAACCGTAATCTCTAGCCTGCTTGTTGGCTGCCAATAAGGGTTTCATCGGGGTTTCAGCCGGTGAGTTATCTGGACGTTGCATCGGCCCAAGAGTTTTACATATAGATTGGATCTGGCCGATGACAACAGAGTATTTATTGTTTATCTGTTTATTGAGAGTTTATGCCATCGGACCTCCGGCCGATGTGTGCTTTAATCTTCAGATCAATATTTATTTTATCATATGATTAGATTGGTGTATCATCATGTTATCGTCGGCCGATCGCCTCTATATAGATGTTTGCTCAGTGTGCAGCCGATGGATCAAAACCTTAACTGCATCGGCTGACATCGGCATCGGCTGGGACTGTGCCATCGGCTCATCGGACGATAGGTCGATATGCTATATGTTCTGCTGTTTTGCATATCTTGTCAGTAGCAGGATCAAACTGACTGGCATGCTTGCGCTTCATCAATTTTAGGACCTGCACTGGAGCTAAGCAGATCTCCCAGGCCTTCGTGTGTCCGCACGCCGGATCCTCATCGGCGGTACGGATTTGGCGTCAACACATTTTTGGCACGCCCAGTGGGACCGTGTTTTGGATTGAAGATTTTTACACGACGCGTGGAACCCACGATCACAACAATATGTCTGATCAAGAAGTCAAGGCCAAGGAAGAACAATCTCTCAAGCCGGTAGAGGAAGAAGAAGAGCTGATAGACGATGAGACGCTTCAAAAGACTGTTGATGAAATCGTTCGTCGTACTGTGTTTGATCGATCTGGAGTTCTGGTGAGTACATTACATGGTTTGATCGAGAAGATAGTTCCCAGAGTGATTGCCTTAAGAAATCAGATTGGGGGGCAAATCGACGAACAATTTCAGCATCATCGGCAACAGCGACATTGGCTTGGGGGGCAAATAGATCAGCATCAGCCTGGAGAGCCACATCAACAATATCGGCCAGAAGAAGCTCAAAGATATCAGTCTAAAGAAGATTGGGCCGATATGATTGCAAAAGTAATAGAGGAACAGTTTGGAATTAAACCTAAGGATCAGACTTCTATGTATCGGCCGCCGTATCCTGAGTGGTTTGATAGGGTTCCACTTCCAGGCCGATACAAGATTCCAGACTTTTTCCAATTCTCAGGGCAAGGTAATATGACTACAATGGAACATATCAGCCGATTTTTAGCTCAGTGTGGGGAGGCATCGGCTGAAGAAGCTCTGAGGGTTAGATTTTTTCCATTATCTTTGACTGGATCGGCCTTCACATGGTTTGCGTCATTGCCACCAAATTCAATCAGAGGTTGGGCCGATCTTGAGAAGCAATTTCACCAGTACTTCTTTGCTGGGATTGATGAGTTGAAGCTTTCAGACTTGATTTTAGTTAAACAGCAAGAAGGAGAATCGGCTGAGGAATATATTCAAAGGTTTCGTAATATCCGTGGCCGATGTTATGGTTTGAATTTAAATGATGAGCAGTTAGTAGGACTTGCATTCCAAGGGTTGTCAGAAACTATCAAAGGCAAATTTTTCTTTTATGAGTTTGACAGCCTAGCTCATTTGGTGCAAACGGTATCGGCTTATGAGAGCCGATGTCACAAAGAAGAGAAGAATCAATTTCGGGGCAATCAAGACAAGAATAATTTTGAAGCATGACTTCTCATACTCCAAAATTGGGGGGCATGTGTTAACACCAGAATTTGGTAAGCCCCGAAGTCCTCATCGGCCCAGGATCTATATCGGCTCAAGGCTAGTATCGGCCTAGAGTTCTACATCGGCCGATGGGGGTTATCTCAAACCAACCACCAAAAGCAGTCGGATTCTTGTTAGATTCGGGAAGATCTTATCCAAAGAAGACCGAGTTTGAGGAGGATGCGGCTTGTATCTGTTAATTAGGATAAGTTTGTTAGTTTTCTTCTTATTTTTAGGAAAGTTTGGGTCGTAATCTGTTAGGATCTTTGTTAGTCTATGGGTATAAATATGTAAGCCTGTAGTTCATGAAAGAAATCTCACGATCAATACAACTTCGGCGCATCGCCACCCTTTACTTTTCGTCTTCTTCGACGAGTTCATGCCCTTCCCGCGAGGGGTAAGTCTCGTTATGGTTGCCTGCGCTGTCGGGGCTAGGGCTTCGACGTTCTGATCTCGTCAACGTAAGCACCTACTATCATATATCTTAGTCAATCTGGTTTGGCTTCTCGATTTAGTCTTATCGGCCGAGATTCGCTTTAGGGTTTATGCCGGTATCGACTAAATTGCTTTGCTAGATTAGATTGGCTAAGGTATCCACCACCCCGAAAATCAGTCAAGGGCTTGATTGTCTAGATCTTGCGTTTCTTTTCATACTTAGTGCTGCATCAGTTCGGTTTGACCTACTAAGTCGTGATTAGAACCGTAATCTCTAGCCTGCTTGTTGGCTGCCAATAAGGGTTTCATCGGGGTTTCAGCCGGTGAGTTATCTGGACGTTGCATCGGCCCAAGAGTTTTACATATAGATTGGATCTGGCCGATGACAACAGAGTATTTATTGTTTATCTGTTTATTGAGAGTTTATGCCATCGGACCTCCGGCCGATGTGTGCTTTAATCTTTAGATCAATATTTATTTTATCATATGATTAGATTGGTGTATCATCATGTTATCGTCGGCCGATCGCCTCTATATAGATGTTTGCTCAGTGTGCAGCCGATGGATCAAAACCTTAACTGCATCGGCTGACATCGGCATCGGCTGGGATTGTGCCATCGGCTCATCGGACGATAGACCTGTTTTTGCTATCGGCCGATAGGCCGATATGCTATATGTTCTGCCTGTTTTGCATATCTTGTCAGCAGCAGGATCAAACTGACTGGCACGCTTGCGCTTCAATCAATTTTAGGACCCTGCACTGGAGCTAAGCAGATCTCCCAGGCCTTCGTGTGTCCCGCACGCCGGATCCTCGTCGGCGGTACGGATTTGGCGTCAACACCTACGTGGCTAATTTGACTAGGTCTTCGTCCCACGCGGCACTGACGTGCGCTTATCTGGCAATTTGATCCCAAAAAAATAATAAAATCACGAGCCCACGTGTCAGCTACACACAAAAATAATTAAAAAAATTTGGTGAGGCCCACTTGGGCCCCACATGTCACCTCACACCTCTCTCTTTTTTCTATCCTCTCTCCCCTGCCAGAGCGGACGACGAGCCGGGCGAGGCGGCAGCAGGCGAAGCAGGCAGGCGGAGCGCCGACGGGCAGAGCCAGCCGGCGGACCGGATTGGGCGGCGGGCAAAGGATAGGGCGGCAACGATAGAGGGGTGGGATTTGGGAGCGAGGTCGCGGAGGCGGCGAAAGGGGAAGGGGCGGCAAAGCTGGGTCTTCCCGGAGGCGGACTCGCCGGCAATCTAGGTGACGGAAGCGGGCGGGAGGCTGCTGTAACATCCTGAATATTTCGACTTTGGAATACGGAATTAAAAATTCAGAATAACCAAAAATCTCTTTCAAAATACATTCATGTCTGAACTAACTCAATTCGATCTGTCGTTTTTCGTTTACACGTGGGCTAATAAACGAACGTCTGAGGATACGTCGATATTTGATTTCAAATATTATTTATTCAAGGAGCTATGATTTGCATATGCCAATTATTTTCGAAAAACAAAAACCCTCGGGCATATTTACTTTATAAATAAAGCTATATATCTAAATGTATCACCATTTTGGATAAAACCCATTAAGGGATAGTTTATTAAAACAAATATTGTTCCACTACAGAAATAGCTTTGATTATTTTCTATGCACCTTTATATAGAGTGATAAGCTTTTGGAAATTATTTGCAAAATAATGTCTATTGGTAAAGTATTTACTAGAAACCTTAATTGCGAAATATAAATTCCTAATAGGCTATTTTCAAGGATATGACCTCCTCAGACAAAGTCTAGTCCTCAGGCATAATTTTAGTTTGCTTGTTTATTGTTTATTTGTGTGTGTCAAGAATCTGTGCCAAAAGATCTCGATTAAATCCTTTTACCGAAAAGGTTGTCCTCTGTACAAATTCTATCTCAAACCCCCTTCAAATTTCCAAATTTCATATCCCAAAGAAAATATTCGAACATCCTATTTCTTGGGCCACATTTCCCTCTGTTAGCCCAACCCATTCCGCAAAACAAGTTCATTTCCACTCCCTCTACTGTGGCCTTCTTGTTGCTGGGCTTTTTCTGGAAAAAGTCCATGTTACCTCCCCAAGCCCTTTCATTCCTATTAGGTTGGAAAAGATAAAAGTCTAATTTTCCCCCATACTATTTTCGGCGACGACGTCGCCGCACGCCGCGCCGCTACGACGAGGCCGCTACAACATCACCGGCTGTCGCCTTCCACTCCCGTCTCACCGGCGAGCTTGCCGTCCATTCCATGCGCATCCTGCCTAACCTCGCACCGCCACGAGCCATGCAGCAAGCCAGTTGTGCATGCGCAAGCATGTAGGCAAGCCAGCCACGAGCAGGCACCATGCAACTAGCTAGCTATGCGTATGCCTGCATGCAAGCAGCTAGCCAAGCCCAAGCTAGCATGCATGCAACAGCCTATGCACGTACACCGGGCGACGCTCCTATCGAACGACGGTGGCCCTCGCCGTGTTACCGTCGCCGTCTTCCGTTTCGGTAGGTGGCGACGGCAGGCAGCACAGGAGCCAGCCNACCGTCGCCGTCTTTCGTTTCGGTAGGTGGCGACGGCAGGCAGCACAGGAGCCAGCCTTTATCTCCCGAACAGCGATAGTCGATGCAGCATACGCGCCAACCCGCGCGGCCGCTGCAACTACCCCGTCCCTGTCTTCATGGCCATTCAAGACGAGCTCGTGCGGTGAAGCCTATATAAGGGCAACCATAGCCGAATACGCAACCCGTCCCTTTCCATCCTCTCTTCTCCTCCTCCTTGCTTTGTTTCTCTTCAGTCACACCCTTCCGCGCACACGCCGCCATCTCTCCGCTTGCTCCGCCGCGGCCGGCTCCGGCTGGGCCTCAGTTGAGCAAGAGGACGGATAGGCCGCCGCGCCGTCATTTGAACCCGAGAACGACTGACTTATCGAACGGCTAATCCCTAACATCTAACCCGCTGGCTTCTAACTCACTAACCCGCTGACTTCTAACTCGCTAACCCCTGACACCTAACTTGCACTAATCCACTAACAATTATTCCTTAACACTGTGTGTTCGTTTGTTGTCACCGATCGAACACGTGGTGTGCGAGGACGATCCGCGGGTCGACCGTCCCCAGGCTGTACCTCGACGACCGTAGTTGTACGAGGACCGTCGCCCGGTACGCCACTACCCGGCTGCCGCAAGGTGAGCTCCTCTCCTGCTCTTCCTCTTGCTTTTGTTTCCCTACCACGTGTCTCGTCTACCGTCGTTACCGCGGCACGGTGACGTCGTGAGGCGTAGCACTGTAACCATTCCTTGCGCGGCCGTCCTCCGCAGCGACCGTCGCTTCACAGCTGGCCATGCATGCGCCATACAGCTAGCCGAACGTGTGCATGCATGCATGCAAGCAGCTAGCTAGCTGTAGGTATACTTATGCATGTACACTTGCAGCCGCCCGACAGACCGAACGTCGTCGTCGTTCGGCCGAGCCGCCTAGCTGCCTTCCAGGCCGTGCCGACGCACCGCCATGCCCGGCCGCGTTGCCGATGCTCTGCGTCGAGCCGCCTCGGTCGGTGTCGCCTACCCAACCGAGGCTGTCCCTTGACCTCGACCAGCTGCTCGAGCCGGCGCGCTGCTGCCCCTGCCGCGCGTGCTGTCGGCATGCCGACTTCACCCAGTGGCCGGCGCACGCGCGAAGCCGTGCCGTCCCATGCCAAGCAGCTCGCGCACGGCCGATGTCGTGGCCAGCACGTCGTCTCCTGCCGAGCTGCCCCGGCCGACCACCTCCCTCCCGCGGACATCGGCCAAGCCGCGCGCCACCAACCTCCTGGCCGTGTCGCGCAAACCGAGCCGGCACAGAACCGCCTCCCGGCCGCCTCGGCTGCGCGCCGCCGCCCCTGTCGTGGCACCGCCGCGCCGTGCCGCCATGCTCGGCCGCCTCTCCAGCCGCCAGCCCGGCCGACCGCAGCCGCCCGCCGCGTCTCCCCGGCCGCGCGCCACCGCCCGCGCCGCCCCGGCCGACGCCGACCCCCAGCCGCCAGCCCGCCGGCGCCCGCCCGACCGCAGCCGAGCCGCCTGGCCACAGCTGCCGCCGGTCTGCGTCTCCCGCGCCGCCCTGCCGCCGAACCCGCGCGCCGCGCGTCGCGCTGCCAAAGCCGCGCCGGTGCCGCGCCATCGCCGGCGCTGCGCGCCACGCCCGTGCCGCGCCGTCGCCCGGCCATCGGTGCCCTCCCACTCGGCCTCTCCTCCTGGCAAGAACAAGCAGAGAAGGCAAGAAAGAGAAGAGAGAGAGAAAGAAAAGATAAGAAGGAGAGAAAAAAGGAGGAGGGAAGAGAAGAAAAAAAAAGAGGAAAAGAAAAGAGGTGGGACCCGCCGGTGGGCCCCACTCTCTCTCTCTCCGCGGGCCTTTGACCGCAGACTTTCAAAAAAAAATCTAAATTCTCTCCCTCTTTTTTTCAGGGCCGAGCCCATAAAGTCATCCTGCAAAAGTCTATATTATATCCTCCGGGCCGAAACCCACCAACAGCCTCCCTCCTCGACGAAGTCTAATTTATACCCCCCTACTCACCCAACTCTCCTCTTGAAGTCTGTATTACCTCCCTAACCGACCTACATCACCTTGGGCTAAGGCCAAAGCTCTCCCAAAATAAAAGTCCAACATGCCCCCTCTGAGCCTCTTAGCCAAAGAATATTCCCAAGAATATCCCTTTCCAAATTAATAAATCCATTTTCGTATTTCAGAAAATCCATTAATCCTCCAAATCCGTATCTCCCTCGTTTTAAGTCGAATTTGAACGAAACTTCCGTCAAAATCTTTCAAAAATCAAGATCTGCGCAATGGCACTGGTTTGGTTATTTTCCTTTTTGGAATTTTTGGCTCTTTTTGTGTTAGCGAGAAGTTCATGACGTTATTATTCGACCGGACAGGGTACATCTGCGAGGAGGAAACTGAGCCAATTGATAACGAACCCTCGAGTGAGCAAGGCAAGTCACTACGCCCCCTTCCTCGAACATGTTGATCCTATTTTTATAAATGTGTTGATTGCAAACAAAATTGCATGCTAATTATAAAACGTGTACCTACATTTGCTTAAGCCTTACCTTTGATATTGTTTATCCTTATGTATTTACACCTTTGTGACCCGAGTATATTACTTTACTCGTGATTATTTACTCACTGCTTAGCCCTGCTTACATAGACGTTATACACTCTATATGTGGGATATGTGGACGTGGTTATACTGATCACTCGATAGGGATGATCAATAGAGATCGGGTGGAGACATAAGCGCCACCCACCGCATGAAAACCTTTGTGAAAACCCAAAAACTTAATTAAACAAAAGTGATTTCGACTGGGGCGGCACAGATAGAATATGGGTGGTTCTAGGAACGGTAAGCCGCCGACCCTGGTCAGTTAAGGACCGAGTCAAGAAGCTAAGCAGGAAACGAACCGAGTACGACCACACTTCTTGAGTGGGGCTAGACCCGGTGGACTAGGTTATTCTCGTGGGGTGGCACCCCAGACATGGTCGGTTCTGGATATCGATATGGAAATGTGGGAGCGTGTGGTTTAATGACATCAAGCTTTATATATGTATAATGTAACCTTCAATCTCGGGAGCGCCAGGACTCCCCTCACAACCGGCTCGAGGTAGGAATGTGGCGCCGGAGGTGCAATGGGGATTTATAGTCCTTGGAGCGGGTGCCGCCATGCGAGGGTAACTGAAAGACCGGGCCGTGACAAGTGTCATGTGTTGGGTGCGTCACGGAGTGTGGGATTAAAAGCGTACATCCGCTGCAGCGTGAGTAAATTAAACTATTCGAATAGCCGTGCTCGCGGTTAATGAGCGCCGGGACTTGTATTACTCTTGACTAGACTCACATGTTTTTAAATTGTTTAGAAGAAGTTGGGATAAATACAACATGGGTGACCTTGCCCCATGCGTGGGAAGGTTAGATTGTGATGAAGGAACTTCTAATTAATGACAACCTTTACATAGCGGCAATTCTTTTCATGGTTAAAACTGCTAGGCCATAGGCTTGTGAAATAACTTGCGAAAACTGGCTTTACGCAAATAAACCAAAACCTGCCTTGGATCCCTATATGCATTTGTTGCATTTCTATAGTGGTGACTTGCT
>BDMV01000006.1:4744485-4854083 GCA_008326285.1 Oryza officinalis | reverse complement strand
GGAGCCCGAAGACCCGCAGTGCGCGGATTTCGAGGAAGAAGCTCAAGATCTCGAGCAAGGCAAGTCACCTTTGATCAATTGAACCTATGATTTAAAATTAAGTATTTTGATTCCGCAAAGCATGCATTCTTTAGGTTAAACATGACACTTGGCCTCGGTTTGCAATATAACCGTCAGGCCCTACCCATTTGCTGCATATATCCTCCTTGAATGTTGAAATACCCTATCACCCCTTGTCACCCCTCAGGTGAGATCTCAGTATTCGCACCTCACGTACGAATATCGAGACTCCCCTCCAAATTTAAAATGATCACTTGGGTAAAACTTGAGTTTACAAAATGCTTGGAAAACCCAACACTTGGGTCGGTGCCTTGAAATTAAAGTGAGTTTCTAAAACTCGCGGTGCGGGAGATGTACTGGAGGTACGGTCTGCCCGTTCTCGCTCTAAGGACCGATTCCTTGGGAATTACATCCGAGCATATGTCAAGTACGACCACATGGGTGATATGGGACGCCCCTGGCTGAGTAACTAGCTAGGCCAGGGAAATCTTGATGCCAAGGGACAAGTGGATTCGCCGGGGTGGTGTCGGGGAGGACCCCTGGGCTTCCTGGCACAGTATGGTCTGGGACCGAATCTGGTGTTGGTCCGTGGGACCCCTCCCGTTGGCATAAGATGACCCTGAGTCGACTTTCGAAATGCCTTGTCGTGAAAGCCTCAAGGTCACCAGACGTGGCTGAGAGTCACGGGCTGGGTGGCTCGGGGTTAGTAACGTCGTGTGGGTAAAGTGTACCCCCCTCTGTAGAGGTTAACGACTGTTCGAGCAGCCGTGCCCACGGTTATGGGCGGATGTGAGGTGATTCCTTAGCGTAGTTTTAATGGTTACTTTGTGAACTGCTATTGGTGTGAGATTTTCCCTTCTATGCTTGGTTTGAGGCTGCTGGAGCAGCCAATGTCGGTGAATGATTGGCAGGGAGCCTCTCGTTTCGACGTGCTTAACTTGTGGCTGTGGTGTAGCCTGTATAGGTGAACGATTGGCAAGGAGCCTCTCGTGCCGATGTGTTTGAGTTGTGGCTGTTGGAACAGCCGGGGTCGGTGAACGATTGGCAGGGAGCCTCTCGTGCCGACAAGAATCAATTGATACAATTTCACTGCTCCGGCCGGATGAGACGCACTTTCTCATCCGTGTCATTGAGAAGCACTCACTTAGATGTTTCTGAAAGTCTTAAACTAAAATCAATTGTGAAAAACAACTGGCTATCCTTTGAAGCTTGCATCAAACACTTAATTCCCTTGACTTGCTGAGTACTCCCGTACTCACCCTTGCTCTATATATTTAAACCCCCCAGCTCTCGAAGACGAAGAAGTGGACCCTGCTGATGAAGAGTTCTTCCAGGAGCAAGCAGTCTACGAGCAGTAGTAGGGTTTCGGCCTTTCCCCAAGGCTTTGCTTGTGGCTTAGGGCCAGTCTCCGCCTTTTTCCGCTTCCGCCTTTTTGTAATGTCGTTGCGAACTCGGGTTCTGCCCGCAGTTCCAACCCTGGTTGTAATTCTACTCTTAATAAAGAGACCGCTGTTGTTGTGATATTCTATCTTCCTGTGGTACCAGCACTATTTCCTGGGACTGGTACAGGCATACAGGTTAATTTGGATCGCCTTATTCTGGCCTCTGTTCGGGGCTAGTTTGAGGCGTGACAAGATGTTTGATGGCTATGTCAGAACATTGTCAGATGTGCGGCATATTCCAAATTTGAAGAGAAGTCTCATATCTTTAAGTACCCTTGATCGTAAAGGGTACAAATATTCTGGTGGAGACGGAATTTTAAAGGTAACCAAATGCTCTCTTGTTGTGATGAAAGCTGATATTAAAACTGTCGACTTGTACCATCTGCGAGGTACAACTATATTACGTAATGTTGCTGCAGTTTCAGATTCATCATCTAATTCTGATGCTACTAATCTTTGTCATATGCGTCTTGGGCATATGAGTGAAATTGGTTTGGCAGAATTAAGCAAGCGAGGATTGCTAGATGGACAAGGCATCAGGAAGCTCAAATTTTGTGAGCATTGCATCTTTGGCAAGCATAAGAGGGTGAAGTTCAACACATCTACACATACTACAAAAGATATTCTTGACTATGTGCATTCTGATTTATAGGGGTTTGCTCGTAAGACATCTTTTGAAGGTACTCGTTATATGATGACTATCGTTGATGATTTTTCGCGAAAAGTTTGGCCTTATTTCTTAAAGCACAAATATCAAGCTTTTGATGCGTTTAAAGAGTGGAAGACTATGGTTGAAAGACAAACTAAAAGGAAGGTGAAAATACTTCGTACTGACAATGAGATAGAGTTCTGTTGTAAGATATTTAAATCATATTGCAAATCTGAAGGCATTATGCATCACTACACCGTTTCTCATACACCTCAACAAAACGGCGTAGCTGAGCGTATGAACAGGACAATTATATCAAAAGCCCGTTGTATGTTGTCTAATGCAGGTTTGTCTAAATAGTTTTGGGCGGAAGCCGTTTCCACGGCTTGTTATCTTATTAATCGGTCACCCAGTTATGTCATTTATAAGAAGACTCCAATTGAGATATGGTCTGGTTCCCCAGCAAATTATTCAGACTTAAGAGTATTTGGTTGTACTGCTTATGCTCATGTTGATAATGGTAAATTGGAGCCTAGAGCTATTAAGTGCATTTTTCTTAGTTATCCGTCTGGTGTGAAAGGCTATAAGTTATGGTGTCCTGAAACTAGAAAGATTGTGATTAGTAGAAACGTTGTCTTCCATGAATCAGTTATGTTACATGACAAATCTTCTACTAATGTTCCTATTGAGAATCTTCAGAAAGCAAGTGTGCAGGTGGAGCACTTGATCAGTTCAGGGCATGTACCAGAAAAAGAAGATGTTGCTATTAACCAAGATGCACCTGTTATTGAAGATTCAGATTCTTCTACTGTTGAGCAGTCGCCAAAATATTCTATTGCAAAAGATAAGCCCAAAAGAATTATTAAACCCCCTCAAAGATATATTGAAAAAGCGAACATAGTTACTTATGCTTTGAGGAAATTGAAGGTAATGCAAAACCTTCTTCATATACTGAGGTTATTGTTTTTGATGATTGCAATAGATGGATAACTGCTATGCATGATGAGATGGAGTTACTTGAAAAGAATCGTACTTGGAAATTGGTGAAATTGCCAAAGGAGAAGAAACCTATCCGTTGTAAGTGAATCTTCAAAAGAAAGGAAAGTATATCTCCAACTGATGAGGCAAGGTACAAAGCAAGGTTAGTTACTAAAGGTTATAGCCAGATTCCAGGTATTGATTTCAATGATGTCTTTTCCCTTGTTGTGAAGCATAGTTCAATTCGCACTTTGCTTAGTATTGTTGTAATGCATGATTATGAATTAGAGCAAATGGATGTTAAAACTGCATTTTTACGTGGGGAGTTAGAAGAGAACATTTATATGGAGCAACCTGAAGGTTTTGTTGTTCCTGGAAAAGAGAACTTAGTCTGTAGGTTGAAGAAATCTCTTTATGGGTTGAAACAGTCATCTAGACAGATTTGACTCTTTCATACTTTCTTAGAAGTTTAGAAGATCCAATTTTGATAGTTGTGTTTGTTTCAAAGTTGTTGATGGTTCAGCTATATATTTGCTTCTTTATGTTGATGATATGTTGATTGCTACAAAAGACAAATCAGAGATAGCAAAGTTGAAGGCACAATTGAGTAGTGAGGTTGAGATGAAGGATTTAGGTGCAGCGAAGAAAATTCTCGGTATGGAAATTACTAGAGAAAGACAATCTGACAAGTTATATCTTAGTCAGAAATGTTATATTGAAAAACTTCTTTGTCGTTTCAATATGCATGATGCAAAACTAGTGAGTACTCCTTTAGCTGCACATTTCAGATTATCTTCAGATTTATGTCCACAGTCAGATTAGAATGTTGAGTTCATGTCTAGAGTTTCATATTGAAGTACAGTTGGTTCACTTATGTATGCCATGGTATGTTCTCGTCTTGACTTATCACATGCTTTGAGTGTTGTCAGTAGATACATGGCTAATCCTGACAAAGAGCATTGGAAAGCAGTTCAATGGATTTTCAGATATCTACGTGGTACTTGTAGTTCTTGTTTGCAGTTTGGGAGATCTAGAGATGGACTTGTTGGTTATGTGGATTCAGATTTTGCTGGAGATTTGGATAGAAGAAGATCGCTTACAGGTTATATTTTCACTATTGGAAGCTGTGCTGTTAGTTGAAAGGCAAGTTTGCAAGCAACTGTTGTCTTATCTACTACTGAAGCAGAGTATATGGCTATTTTTGAAGCTTGTAAAGAAGCTATTTGGCTTAGAGGTTTGTACACTGAGCTTTGTGGAATTACATCTTGCATTAATATATTTTATGATAGTCAAAGTGCAATATGCCTTACAAAGGATCAGATGTTCCATGAGAGAACAAAGCACATTGATGTGAGATATCATTTTATTCGAGGTGTGATTGCTGAAGGTGATGTCAAGGTATGCAAAATAAGTACTCATGATAACCTAGCTGATATGATGACAAAGCCAGTTCCTGCTACTAAGTTTGAGTTTTGTTCAAGCTTAGTTGGTGTTACAGTATAGTCCTAGAGATTATTTGGCGCACGATGATTTTATCTACATGAGGTATTTTTTGGTGATTGATGTTGTTATGCTACAAGAGAAAATTCGTCTCAAGGTGGAGATTGTTAAATATGTGATCCGAATTTAGGCCTACAATATATTCGGATTAGTTTCCTAGTAGGATTCCTAGTCGTTTCCTATTAGGAGTCTTGCCTTTTATCTCCTATATATACTCTTGTAAACCGTACGGGAAAGGAGATCGTTCCTATTGTTATTCTCATACGTTTGTAATCAACTCCTCAATAATGATCATTGCCGGTCGGCACTCGTGGTTTTTCCCCACAAGAGTTTTCCACGTAAAAATCGTGTCTCCGTTGTGCATCTATTTTCTTAACAAATGGAGACGATGAAAGAAGCAGGAAAGGAAGAGCGGTGAGTGAAAACGGCAGCGACGGTGTTGCTGAGCTGGTGAATGAAAACGGCGACGGCGGCGTTGCTGAGCTCGCTGGTCAACACCGTCAATACCCCCCCCCCCCAAATAGCCGAGATGTAGGGAGTTTGGAGAAAAAAAAGATGACGAGAATCTATTTGTAAAATATTTTTAAAATATGGTTAAATTATTGATATATTTTTTAAAAAATAAATTTTTGGTGTTAGTCTCCTTGACATTAACCTTATTCACATCAATGACTTAGCTACCACTTAAAAGTTAGGATGTCGGCATCAATATCATTGACATCGAGACATTGAACCTCAACGTTAATGACTCTGACATCGAGGAAAGTTTATTCATAGAATAAATTTTTTTAGAAATTTATTTATAAAATAAGTTTTCAGAAATGATCAAAATGTGAAAACATCCAGGGCAGCCGCAGCGGCAGAACCTCGATACAGGGACCATTGTGCAAAAAGATCAGGACTGCTTCCATCGGCAGCGAACCAGCGATCCAAAGTAGGGACCACTTTGCAAATTGTTGTTGACTGAGATCCACACCGTTGGTAGAGGAGCCAGCGTAGTCACAGCCGTTGGATCCCCTTCCGCGCCACGCCGCCCTAACCGTCGGCGTCGCGGGCCCTCCGCCTCCACGGCGTCGGCGACGGCGATCTCGTGATCGCCGGAGACGACGAGCTCATGCCAGAGGCCCTCCTCCTCCTTCCTCGCTAAGCATCTCCACTTACCGCAACACCATGTTGTCTGTTTCCGTCGGATGATCCGTACGTCGCGCGCGCGCGCGGACGCCGAGCTCGAGAGGAAGCCACGAATTCTTCGACGCCGGCGATGGCGCCGCCTTGGCGTCTTCGCGTTCTTCTCGACGGGGAGCATGCGGCGGCGGCGGTGCTGCCTGCAAAACTGCAGATCAAGAGAAGCAGGAGTCTGACTTCTGACGTCTTGTTTATGAACTCTGAAAGAGTGGGAGTGAGCAAGTGCAGTTCTGAATCTTCGCAGTTGCAAAATCTTCAGAATACCCCCATTTCTTCGGCCATATTCATGCAAAATCATGGTGTGAATTTCACTCAATTATGGGCATTGGGCAGCCAGTTAAAAATCAAAATATTACTATCTTTTAATACGGCAGCTGAGCAGCTGCTCGTGCACTGATAAAGGTTGGTTGTTGCTGGGCTTCTTCTCTCGCTAAGCTAGCTAGCGGCAGGAGTAGGGTAGAGCAACAGTAGAAGAAACACTAGGGTTTCATACTTCCATTAAATACTACTGTTTACTGATTAAACCAAGTTATTATGATTCAATGGTGACTTGGGCAAGCACAAGCTAGAAGAAGTCCTTCTGTACTTTTGTGCCCATGAGCCCTTCAGTTTTCATTATTCAGTTCATGATGCTATTGTTTCTCCCTCTCTCTCTCTTTTTAAAGAAAAATGTATATAAATATACAAGATGAGATGAAAGTGTGTGCAGGGAAGTAGTATATCTGATAAAATGTGGCCTGTGGATCCATCTTTACAGTTCAGGCCTACAAGGGAAATCAGGCTGATAATTGTTGTCAGTTCAAGAAACAAGAACATTTCAATGCTAGTGTAGTTTCAGAAGACTGAATAAATTAAAACATAGAGTGTACAAAACTTCTGCTATAAATAACATATATACTCTCCATGCATGTTTTCAGACACTATTTGAGTTTGTTTCAGGAGGAAATGTAAGCATAGATACAAATTAACACTCCTGATAACGAATCAAGACCAGTGTATATATACTATGCTTAGATATGCAATCATCTTCAGTAGTGTACCTTAATTTATTCTCACTTTTGGTGTACTTCCATGTACTGTTACTCCAATTAATAGGATGATTAGGCAAATATACACCCCAAGTTGTTACTGCAGTATTAACACATGGTTTACTACATGGGTCCTAATTCCTAAACACCTAAGACCAGTACACCACGTGAAAGTGTGCACACCATGCATGCATGTCCAGACTTTTCTTTCTTGAAGCAATTAATGTTCAGAGTTAGTTAGATTAATACTAAGCGGTACAATAAACCAAATACTAATCTGTACATGCATGAGAACAGGGCCCTCATGCATGTAAGCACAATCCGCTGGATGTCTACATCAAACCGATTGTGTATTTCCCTACTGCAATAATTGAACCAAAATGATCACAATATGCAGCAGCTATCCATATGGTCCTGAATTCCAAAGTGGACACATCTCTGAATTGACACTTGCCAGTTTGTTTCTGCATCACCTTTCTTTCCATGGATGGCTACAGTACTCTTAGTTCAGGGGTGTGACAAGATGCATCCACACACTGAATCACTGAAGAACACACATGCATCCCCCACACATCATCAGAGATCTCCATGGCTCAGAAAAATGCAGACTGTTCAGGGGTAAGAGGCCAATGTCAGTGCAGTGCTGCCCCAAGACAACACACACAGAGCACAGCAATGCAGAAGAGGCAGTGAAAAGAACAATCAATGGCAATGGCATGCAGTGCATGACTATTTAAGGAAGCCTCCTTGACCTCACCAGTGGCTGTGATGAGCAGCAGCCATGGCAATGGCAGCATCTCCATGATCAGGAATACTAGTCCCATCATCTCAGTGTGCCTTTGCTTGCTCACTAGGCATATCAGTATAACTGGGCTCTCTCCTGTCTCTTGCATACAGCAAAGAAAGGGCCAAGCAAAGGACTGGTATGATTTGAGGTTTCATGCTCTTTGGCAGAAACCCTTTTTTCTCTTTCACCACCAAAAGATCTACTCATTGCAACCCCTGAGGAACATCTTTCACCATGGCCAGCATATCCATCAGTTTTATTTTCAGAAAGCAGCCTTTTGTTTTCCCCCTTTTATTGCAAAAGTATGTACTGATGTAAATTAGTAGTGGGCAACAGTATGGAGTATATATAAAGTAGAGAATATCAGTAAAGTATCACTGCAAATACAGTGAATTTTAAATTAATCTTAGTTGTCTCATATAAATACTGAAGTAACATGAAAACTTAAGAGAAGTGGCTAGTTCATGCATTATATTATCCACTAACAGCACTTAGTAATTAAGAAACTAAAAAAACAAGAAACTAGCTAGTCTATACATTTTGAAACTAGCTAGTCTATACATTTTACATGCATTAACATTTTGACAAGATCTCAAGAGAAGGAAAAGAAATCAAGAATGCACCTACAGACATCATGTCAATTCGCTGCCAACTAATTCATATATAATTTCCTAGAGCATAGTAAAATTAAAGCTGATGCAAGCAGACCAGTTACATTTATTGAATAAGTAACAGTTAAGAACACAAGGTGAAGAACTGAGAAACTAGAATCAGCAGTTAAATGCCAAACAATGGATCCAACAAGACGTAGTGAGAAAACTATTTGAAGCTTTTCATTCAAAAAAAGGCACAAAACCAAATCTTGTCACATAATAGAGTTAGAGAGCCATAACGATATAAACTTCTGTAGTACTTACCTTCTAAATATGTAGGCACCTTGCATCTACATCCTAAAATTGGTGAAAGCTCCAACTAACCTTGCTGTCAATTGACCTCTCTCTGTAATTTCCCACAGCTTTATTGAACTGCACACTCATGCAAGCAAAATCCACACATAGGGATGTTAATCTCTCTCAAAGATGCAGTTCAAGAAAGCTGTGGAAGACCACAAAGAGGACCATCTTCTTTTGTAGATGCACAGCTAATAACATGCAATAATTCATGTCAAGAAGCTGGCTAGCTAAGCTAGCTGTTCACTTCTTTGTATAGCTCATGTGCTCATGTAGCATATATTGGAAGCTGAAGAAGAGTTGAAATGAAGGAAGAAGTCACAAGAAGCAGCTGGTTCTTGTAGGCTTCAGCTTAAGGAGGTGGATGAAGAAAGAGGGGAGAGTAAGGGCTATTTATACCAGCAAGGTGAGGAAGCCAAGTATGGGGTTGGTGAGAGGTTAAGGACCCCAATCCCAAGAAGAATATGGAGGCCTCTTCCTCATTCACTTTCTCTCTCTCAACTCTGATGAACTCTGAAGAAAAAGGAGAATTTTTGGCTCATCAATCCAAGGGAGGTTGTAAATCAGACAGGAGACATAGGCCAATTTCTTTACTTGACACACTTGGAGCCAAATGTGCCAGTGGCTTCTTAGAAAAAAAGATTGGCATTTCACTTTGTTTTCTTTCTGTTGGTGGTTTTGATATGTGGGTTGCACAAAACATGCAAAGAGATGTTGCTGAAAGCAGTGAAAAGATGGAGCTTTTTCTGCCTTTCTGGTTGAGTTGAGTAAGCTATTGCACACCCCACAGGCAGGTCAGCACTGAGCAGGTGTGATCAGTGAGCTAAGTGGGGTACAGATCACCAGTGGGTATGATGTGCCAGTATTTTCAAGAACAATTCTAAAGTAAGATTTCCATGGGGTCTCCAGTGATTCTGTACTTGATTGTATCCCTTAAAAAATGGATGAAATGGTCTTGTCTGTTTATCACTTGATTTAGAATTGTGATCTTGTCTCAAAACAAATATAAAGGTGACTGTTATTGTCGGTCCCATAGTTTAACCATGTAGCTAGGTTGAGTTCAGGCTTGAAACTACAGAACTTCTCAAAAAAAAAAAGGGTCTGTAACTATAATTCATCTAAATGTAATTTTTGTTTTGCCTATATTTCAAAATTAATTTCGGTTCACAAATTTGAACCAAAATTTTGGGTTTATCAATGGGTGTACTGGTAAGTATGTGCTTTTGGCTGAAATTTTTTTTAAAAAAAAATTGTTCAAACTTAGTAATAAAGTTTCCCGACTTTTCCCCAAAATTTCCAAAATGTCGGATGTCACCCCCTCTGAAATGTTTTTGCTTTTTAAAATAGTTAAAATCTTGGTTTTAATCGTATTATCCTTTTTCACTAGCTACATGAAAAACTGAATGTATTAAGGGCCTTTTTCATTTCATTACCACTTTCAACCCTACCAAAATTTTACATTACCAAATTTTGGTAAATTTTAATGTTGTCATTTTTTTTAGCGTTGTACGTGGTGTTTGGTGTATATTGTTGCCAAATGATTTTTATAGAGTTTTTAAGAGCGAAAACTTTCATAGTTACCTGACTTTGATAAAAGTAACCATGATAAGAATATGTTTAGTTTGTTGTCTTATCAATATTTGGTGGGATTGAAAATGGTAAAAGCAAGCTCGAAATTGTCGCATTTTGTCCAGAGAGTAAAAATGGTTGAAAACCTGTCCTTGATACCTGAATTAACAACCCGGTCCATGTTGAAGCGTAGAAAAAGGGGGAAAGCATGCGCCAGGTTCTCGCGCAAAGGTCAAACCGATCTGACATGCGTGAACAGAGTCCTGCCTGCCAATGCCAATGCCTTCTTCTATTTCTTGGGGCCATCAAACAAGCAGCAGTTAATTAGTTAATTGTAAATTTGTAATCAGTTAAGCAATCTCAAAAGGAGAAGCTAGTAGAGGAGATCTCGGGACAAACACACACCAATGCTAGTAGCTTCTCTGAACAATTTAATTTACTAAATTCAACACCATCGCTAGCTGTCCCAACACGATCGACCGGCCTGTCCAACGCTGTCTCAATGTGTGCAGGAGGTAATGGAGCAAGAACCTGAATTTCCTCTTGTCCATGATGATAACTACACCCGGATGCAGACATGCAGTCAAAGCCACGGACCATGGCTGTGAAAACTCTGAATCCAGAAATCTGAAGCGTTCTCGGTTGATCAGTCGACGAAGACCAAGTACGTGTAGCCAGCATGCTGTAAATTGAGTAATGGTAATCACGCAGATCGATGCTGTAAATCTGTAATATTATCAGGTTCGATGCTTCTCCTCCTCCTGGGCTGCCTCTCGCTCTCTCTCTCTGACATGCGTCCGGTGTCAGGCCGGCGTCAGAGCCTCCCGGATCAGACGCCGGCCTGCGCGCTGCACCGCCTGCACGCGCGCATGGCTTCCGCTAGCTTCTTCCATTATCCCAAGGTTAATTATGTTCTTGATGATCAGGTACTTACCGGCGATCGGTGTGGCGTTGTTTGGAAGCAAATGGAGGTAGCTTGCTGTCAGACTGACTGTCAGTCGGAGTGTCAGTGAGTGAGCACGCGTGTTTCGATCACTAGCTAGCTGAGCTGATTCTGCTTAGCTTGCATGCTTTGACCAGATTCATGCATACTCCTATCAGCAAAATGCAGAGGCATGGCTGGGTGCTTGGAATTTGGACGGATCAACCTGAATTATTCAGTCAGTCGTCGTCTCGTCTCGGTGCAACGCAACGCAGCCGGCAGAGGCAGCGCGGCATGGGGGGAGGCCGTGCGCGCGGTCGGCGGCGAGCGAGGCGGACATCGATCGTCAAAGCGGACAGTGGCGGATTTTTAGTCCGGGCAAAAGTCACTATAATTAGCACTTCCTCCGTCCTTTATATTTTGAAACGGAGAAAATATTTGTTATAAAATTTTTATCGTCAATTCATTCAACAACAAAGAAATTTAAGCCCGGGCGGACGCCTAGGGTAGCCGGGCGGTGGCTCCGTGTCTGGAAGCGGAGAGCTGCCTGAGATGTGATTCGGCAACCGTCGGCCAAGTGCTAACCATGGCTACCCAAGAAACGGACCTAGAACGAAATAGAGAAAGGTGTTACTCGTTGCCGAGTTAAAAGGGGTGCGGATGTTTAAATCTGTAATGAGAGAAGTAATGAGAGAAGTGTATATATAATAAAAACATATAAACTATAACTTAGTAAAAATCTAAATCGGGTGTCTGGCGGCTACTTACATGTATCTTTGCGGCTACCTACAATCATGGTTTGCACTATGCCGGATAAAAGCCATGAAAAAAATGAACGAAATAACTAAAAATAATTAATTTATAAGTAAACTTTTATAGGTGTGTTTTTAACGATTAAAAAGGTACTATTAAAAATAATCTGTTTTGAAAAATCTTAAAATAAACTTTTAGTAAAATTTTAAAATTTACTCTCTCTGTTTCATATTATCGTTTTATATTATAAATCGTTAGACTTTTTCTTAGTCAAATATCTTTATGTTTGATCAAGTTTATAAAAAAATATACTAATATTTTCAATACGAAACAAAAATATTATCAAAATATATTTAATGTTTAATTTAATGAAGCTAATTTGGTATTATAAATGTTGCTATTTGTCACGCCCCAAACTAGCCCCGAACGGCGGCCAGTGTAAGACGATTCAAATTAACCTGTAAACCTGTACCAGTCCCAGGAAACAGTGTTGGTACAACAGGAAGATAGAACATCACAAGAACAACGGTCTCTTTATTAAGAGTAGAATTACAATCAAGGTTGGAACTGCGGACAGACCCCGAGTTCGCAACGTCAATACAAAAAGGCAGAACGGAAAGTGTAACGCCCGTTTTGTCGCGGCGTTAGCGGGAAAACTATTTTGCTAAAAACCCTATTTGCGAAAGTTTGCTCTTCAGTCGAGTCTTGTTGTGTGCCAAGGTCTCGTGTCTCCCCTCTCAGTTCAATCCCGGAGAAAACCGCGAAATCGGATTTCGAATCCGAGCCCTCAAACTCCTCCTTTCAATCTCTCAGGGAAAGTCTGGTTTACCTCCCTTGACCTGGGCCGAATTTCCCCTTCGGCTTTCTGCCCCCCCTCTCTTTCCCCCTCGGGCCGCCGCCGGCCCAGCCCCTCTCGGCCTGTTTTCCCCCTCTCCTCTCCTCTCCCTCCTGGGTCGCCGCCGGCCCAGTCTCCCCCAGCCTTCGGCCTCGCTTCCCTCCCCGCTGGGCCGTGCCAGGCCGCTCGGCCCGCGCACGCCGCACACGTGCCCCGCACGCGTCGAGCCGAGAGAGCCAGCGCTCNGGGCCAGCGCTCTCTCTCTCTCTCTCTCCCATCCTCTTTTTCTCTTTCTCTCTCCCGGAGCTCTCTCCCGCCGGCACCCCTCCGTTCCCGTTCCCGCCACGACCGCCGCCGTCGTCAGCCGGGCCCCTGCGCCGCTGCCCGAGCGCGCGCGCGCCCTCTCTCCCTCTCTCTCCCCGCGCGCCCTTCTCGTTTCGGTAAGGGGGCAAGGCCCCTTTTTCCTTGCCCCTTTTTCCCCTTTTCCGACTGGCGCCGGCGTCACCCTGCCGCGCCGCCTTGTCCGCTTGCGCCGGTCCCCCGCTCCGCCTCTCGGCCGCACCGCCTATCCCCGGCCGAACCGACCTAGCGCCCCTACAAAAAAATCCCCCCCCCCCCGCTCGGCCGCATTCTTTCCCCTCCGCCCGGCCGCCATTGCCTCCTCCCCGAGCTCGCCCCTTCCCGCCGTCGCGCCACCGCCCTCTTGCTGCCGCCGCCGCAAGAAGAGGAGCCCGGCGCCCTCTTCTTCCCCGGCTCGGGACCGCGTCTCACCGCCGCCCCGCGTCGTCGCCCCCGTCCCCGGCGAAACCTCTCGCGGTAACTCCCGTTCCGCCATCTCCCTCTTTTTCTCCCCTTCTTTAGGCGCTAGATAGCACCACCGCTGCGCGTTCGAACCCTAGGCGCCGCACCGCCGCCGCCGCCGCTCGGGCCGAGCCCCGCGTCGTCGTCCGCCCTCACCGGTGCCACTCCGCCCCCCCTCCACGTTCGGGGCGCATCCGTGAACCCGCGAGATCACTCTCTCTCCGGCGAATCGCCCCCCCTTCGCCCGGCGCCATTTTCCCCTTTTCCTCGCCGGCGTTGGCCGCCGCCTTAATCCGCCGTCGTCGCGTCTCCCCGGGCAAGGCCGAGCCACTGGCTCGCTTCCCCTCCTTCCCTTCTAGCCACCGGCGCCCGCCTCCCCTCCGCCTCGCCGCCGCCTGCCGGGAGAAGCCGCTCGCCGACGCCCCGCCGAACACCGCCGTTCCCGGGCGAGCCCGTCGCCCTCTCCTTTCTTTTTCCCCCGTGCGTGCCTACGTGGACGCCACGTCCACCGTCCCGGGGCCCACGGGAGACCGGTCAACGGTCCCGCACGGCCCCTCTCGCGCATCGGCCGGGCAGCGTTGCCAGGCCGGCCATTTGGGCCTCCTTGGCCGACCGGCCTAGTCGGACCCTCGGCCACTCGGCCTTTTCGCTCGTGGGCCGCGCCCTCAAGCGCCGGCCCGCTCGGCCTCTCCTCTCCGCCCATCGGCCTCCGGCCATCGGCCCGCACTAGGCCCATCGGCCCATCGGCCTCCCCCTCGCGCGCCGATCGGCCTAGGGCCGATCCCTTCGGGCCGTCGGCCCAATTATTAGGCCGCGCCCATTCAAATCCTTTGGGCTGCCCTTAGCCGCCCAAAATAAAGTCCAATTTCAGTCCCTCCTTCTTTTCTTTTTCCAGGGAATTAATAATTCCTTTTCTTTATTCCAGAAAATCCTTTAATCTTCGGAAATTCATATCTTTTCAACCGTTCGTCCGATTAACTCCGTTCCACTTCCAAAATTCCTCAAAAATCGAGATCTATCCAATGGCACGCTTAGTGGTCTTTAATAGGGCTTCTTTTTATCGCTTTGTTGAGTCGTCTCGTTTCGCGTGTAGTCTCGGAGCCCGAAGACCCGCAGTGCGCGGATTTCGAGGAAGAAGCTCAAGATCTCGAGCAAGGCAAGTCACCTTTGATCAATTGAACCATAATTTAAATTAAGTATTTTGATTCCGCAAACTATGCATACTTAGGTTACACTTGGCACTGGCCTCGGTTTGCAATACAACCGGCAGGCCCTACCCATTTGCTGCATTCACCTTCCTTGATTATTTGAATACCCTAACACCCTTGTCACCCCTCAGGTGATGCCTCGGTATCCGTACCTCGCGTACGAATATCGAGACTCCCCTCAAACTTTAAAATTGATCACCTGGGTAAAACTTGAGTTTACAAAATGCTTGGAAAACCCGACACTTGGGTCGGTGTCTTGAAAACTAAAGTGAGTTTCTAAAACTCGCGGTACGGGAGACGTACTGGAGGTACGGTCTGCCCGTTCTCGCTCTAAGGACCGATTCCTTGGGAATTACATCCAAGCATATGTCAAGTACGACCACATGGGTGATATGGGACGCCCCTGGCTGAGTAATTAGCTAGGCCAGGGAAATCTTGATGCCAAGGGACAAGTGGATTCGCCGGGGTGGTGTCGGGGAGGACCCCTGGGCTTCCTGGCACAGTATGGTCTGGGACCTAACCTGGTGTTGGTCCGTGGGACCCCTCCCGTTGGCATAAGATGACCCTGAGTCGGCTTTCGAAATGCCTTGTCGTGAAAGCCTCAAGGTCGCCAGACGTGACCGAGGGTCGCGGGCTGGGTGATTCGGGGTTAGTAACGTCGTGTGGGTAAAGTGTACCCCCTCTGCAGAGGTTAACAACTGTTCGAACAGCCGTGCCCACGGTCATGGGCAGATGTGAGGTGATTCCTTAGCGTAGTTTTAATGAACACCTTGTGAACTGCTGTTGGTGTGAGGTTTCCCCTTCTGTGCTTGGTTTAAGGCTGTTGAAGCAGTCGGAGTCGGTGACGATTGGCAGGGAACCTCTCGTACCGATGTGTTGACTTGTGGCTGTTGAAGCAGCCGGAGTCGGTGACGATTGGCAGGGAGCCTCTCGTACCGGCGTGTGTGAGTTGTGGCTGTTGGTGCAGCCGGGTCGGTAAACGATTGGCAGGGAGCCTCTCGTGCCGACAAGAATCAATCGATACATTTTCACTGCTCCGGCCGGATGAGACGCACTTTCTCGTCCGTGTCGTTGAGAAGCACTTACTTAGATGTTTCTAAAGTCTTGAACTAAAATCAATTGTGAAAAATAACTGGCCTTCCTTTGAAACTTGCATTAAACATTAAATTTCCCCTGACTTGCTGAGTACTCCCGTACTCACCCTTGCTCTATATAATTAAACCTCCCCCAGTTCTCGAAGTCGAAGAGGTGGACCCTGCTGATGAAGAGTTCTTCCAGGAGCAAGCCGACTTCGAGCAGTAGTAGGGTTTCGGCCTTCCCCCAAGGCTTTGCTTGTGGCTTAGGGCTAGTCTCCGCTTTCCGCTTCCGCCTTTTTGTAATGCTGTTGTGAACTCGGGTTCTGTCCGCAGTTCCAACCTTGGTTGTAACCCTACTCTTAATAAAGAGACCGCTGTGGTTGTGATATTCAGTCTTCCTGTTGTACCAGCGCTATTTCCTGGGACTGGTACAGGCATACAGGTTAATTTGGATCGCCTTACACTGGTCTCCGCCCGGGGCCAGTTTGGGGCGTGACAGAAAGGCGGAGACTAGCCCTAAGCCACAAGCAAAGCCTTGGAAAAAGGCCGAAACCCTACTACAGCTCGTAGTCTGCTTGCTCCTGGAAGAACTCCTCTTCAGCAGGGTCCACTTCTTCGTCTTCGAGAACTGGGGGGTTATTTATATAGAGCAAGGGTGAGTACGAGAGTACTCAGCCAGTCAAGGGAAATTAAGTGTTTGATGCAAGCTTCAAAGGAGAGCCAATTATTTTCGCATTCGATTTTAGTTTAAGACTTTTAGAAGAACTAAGTGAGTGCTTCTCAACGACTCGGACGAGAAGTGCGTCTCATCCGGCCGGAGCTGTGAAATGTATGGATTGATTTTGTCGACACGAAAGGCTCCCTGTCAATCGTTCACCGAAACCAGCTGCACCGACAACCACAAATCAAGCACGTCGGCACGAGAGGCTCCCTGCCAATCGTTCACCAACACCGGCTGCACCGACAACCACAAATCAAGCACTGAACAGGTTTTCTCACACCCACAGTAGTTCACAAAGTAGTCAACAAAACTATGCTAAGGAATCACCTCACATCCGCCCATGACCGTGGGCACGGCTGTTCGAACAGTTGTTAACCTCTGCAGAGGGGGTACACTTTACCCACACGACGTTACTAACTCGGATCACCCGGCCCGTGCATCACAGCCACGTCTGGTGACCTTGAGACTTTCACGACAAGGCATTTCGAAAGCCGACTCAGGGTCATCTTATGCCAACGGGAGGGGTCCCACAGACCAACACCAGGTTAGGTCCCAGACCATACTGTGCCAGGAAGCCCAGGGGTCCTCCCCGACACCACCCTGGCGAATCCACTTGTCCCTTGGCATCAAGATTTCCCTAGCCTAGTTAGTTACTCAGCCAGGGTGTCCCATTTCACCCATGTGGTCGTACTTGACATATGTTTGGATGTAATTCCCAAGGAATCGGTCCTTAAGGCGAGAACGGGCAGACCGTACCTCCAGTACGTCTCCCGCACCGTGAGTTTTAGAAACTTAATTTATTTTCAAGGCACCGACCCAAGTGTCGGGTTTTTCCAAGGATTTTGTAAATCCAAGTTTTACCCAGTTGATCATTTTAAATTTGAAGGGAGCCTCGATATTCGTACGCGTGTACGAATACCGAGACCTGGCCTGAAGGCGACAAAGGGTGTTAGGTTATTCAATAATGAAGGAGGTCAATTGCAGCAAGTGGGTAGGGCCTGCCGGTTGTATTACAAACCGAGGCCAAGTGTCAAGTGTAACCTAAAGAATGCATAGTTTGCAGAAACAAAATACTTAATTTCAAATTATGGGTTCAATTGATCAAAGGTGACTTGCCTTGCTCGAGATCTTGAGCTTCTTCCTCGAAATCCGTGCACTGGGAGTCTTCTGGCTCCGAAGCTACACGTGAAACGAGACGACTCAACACAACGATAAAAGGAAGCCCTATTAAAGACCACTAAGCGTGCCTTTAGATAGATCTCGATTTTTGAGGAATTTTGGAAGTTGAACGGAGTCAATCGGACGAACGGTTGAGAAGATATGAATTTCCTAAGATTAATTTATTTTCTGTCTAAAGGAAAAGGAATTATTAATTCCCTTGGAAAAAGAAATAGGACAAGGGACGTCAAATGGACTTTATCTTGGGCGACTTGGTGCGGCCCAATGGATTGGCGCAGGTGCGGCCGTACAGATGGGCCGGCGCGCGAGGATAACGGCCCAAGGCCGAGCGAGGGAGGCCGATGGGCCGAAGGGGAAGCAACTGGGCCGGAGGCTGAGTGGCGCGGCCTAGTCCGGCCTCCCGAGTGACTCGGGGCTGACCGGCCTCCCGAGTGACTCGGGGCCGACTGGCCGGACCGAGTGACTCGGGGCCGATTGGGCCGGACCGAGTGCAGCCCACGCGCGGGACGGATGGATCGGTGGACCGAGGTCCACCACGCAGGGCGCTAGAGCGGGGCCCGCTTGTCGGCGACCCGGCTCACGTGAGCGAGGCGCATGGAGGGAGAGGCGGCGGTTGGCGCTCGCGTGGCGCCGACGTCGCTGCCACGGAGGCCGGCGGGAGGAGGAAGAAGGGGGCGACGACATTTGACGGCGTGTGTCGGTGGCGGAGCTCCGGGACGGCGCGGCGCGGGATCGGCGAGGGGAAAGTGTCACACCCCGCCCCTGCGTCACTGTACAAATGGCACCGAGGAGGGCATGCCGCAGAAGAATGGCGAACCGCTTTCCCACGGAACCGTAAAACAGATACCAGTCCCAGGATAATGATGCTGGTACCAGCGGTAACATGATGAATCAACGCAAGATTTTAATAAATACAATATACCTTTACGTTGCAGCTTCGGGTAATTCCTGAGTTGCAACCTCCAATCAGAGTCAGCAGCAGCGAAACTTAGCGGAACTAGGGCACCAAAACCACCGGCAGTAGTTTGGGTTTAGGGACGAAACTCCAACCTTCATCTTCTTCCTGAACTTAAGCCAAGAGGAGAAAAACAACAACAATGGGGATTGAGTACTTTCGTACTCAGCAAGCCACTAGGAAATGTGTACATGCAAGCATCAAAGACAGGCTGAGTTTGTTTAGCAAATCATTTTTAAAACACTTTTCCTTTTAAAGGTCTAAGTGTAGGTTTTCAAAGTAACTTTCCCTTCGGAGAGAGAGGCGTCTCACCTCAATCCGTCCACGAGTTGCTTTGCAACGACTCGAGCAGGAAAGTTAAATTTTAGCATTCATAGCACTTCCTTCTTTATTAGTTTCTTTTCACTTTCAAAACATAAACCCAACATTCTCTTCAACAATCATCCGTTAACCAAGTCTCAAGGTTAACAACTCCGGGTCCGGTCCTCTCGACCTGCCAACCCAAACTCGGCCATCTCGGCCCCTAAACCGGCCTTCTTGGCCCTATGGTGCCAGACGACACCCCAGATCACATAGGCCTATTCCCAACCACGAAGGCTGGCCGTCCGTCACAAAGAAGGACTCTGGTAACGGTTCCCATTCCACGAACCAATTTATTAAATGAGTTTTAAAAACAAATCTACGCTATGGGCATCACCTCACATTCGCCCTTGACCGTGGGCACGGCTGTTCGAACAGTTCAATTAAACCTCTGCAGAGACTGTACGCTTTTCCCACAAGACACGAAGCTTACACCGATACTGGCCGGTATCGGAAGTTCGTGACAAAGTCTTTCTCTAACCAAACCATAAATGTCTCGTGTCCCACAGATGGGTGGAATCTCTCCACCAAGCATCAGGCCAACTTTCAAGCCCTCATCTACTCAGGCCCCACCGTATGGACCCCCGACACATCCCCACTACAGGAGATTGCCGTAAACTCCACCATACCGGTGCTCCTCACCTACTAACCTGCTAGACATCTATGTTTCAGCTAGTTACTCATCTAGGGGCATCCCATTCTACCCATGTGGTCGTACTGTGAGATGCTCAGATGTAAAACCCAAAGGAATCGGTCCTTATGCGCGACTACGAAACCAAACCACACAGGAGAGGATTCGCACCGCAAGTTTTCTCCCATAAAACCTTTTTATTTTTCAAAGTCACCGACTCCCCGAGTCGGGTTTTATAAACCTTTCACAACCCAAGTTTTTTTCCACATCGATAACCATGTATAAACCTGACATAAACAAATGGTGAAAAAGGATACCTATGCTCAGAGAGTGCAAGTATCGAGGTACTGCTGTGGTGGAGCGACAAGGGTTAAGTTTAACAAGTTCCTACGAAAAATAATGCAACTACATAGGTTGGTCCGTCGGTCGTGTGCTCGTAGACCGATGGCCGATCAAAATAATTGTGTACGCTAAACATGCAAATTTGCAATCAACACATTTTATAAACTAGGAGCAATATGATCGAAGAGTGGCTTGCCTTATTGTTGGTCTTCAATCTTCGAGAAAATCCGCGTCAGCTGCACCTCCGAAACGTCCACTACGCGCTCAAAAAAAGAAAAACATCCAAAACCCTATAGAGTAGATAATAACTATTATAAACTAATTGTGCCATTGGGTAGACCTCATTTTTAGAAAGATTAAGGAAGTTGAACGGAGTCAAATGGACTTACGGTTGGGAAGATACGAATTTTGAAAGATTACTGGATTTTCTGAAATGTGGAAGTGAACTTATTAAATTGGAAAGGAACATTCCCAAGAATATTCCTTGGTTGTGATGTTCAGAGGGAGCAATCATGGACTTCATTTTGGGAAGGCTTGGGCTTTAGCCCAGAGATGGAGGGATGTAATATAGACTTCTAAGGATTAGTTTGAGGTGTAGAGGGATGCAAACTGAACTTTTATGGAGAAGGGGCTGGTGGATGGGTTTTGGCCCGAAGGATGTAACATGGACTTTTAGGGGTCCATTCTTGGGCTCGGCCCGAGGAACAAAGGGATGTTTTATGGACTTGTGGATAGAGTATTAGGCCGGTTGGCCCAATGAAGTGGAGGGGCAAGATGTAGACTTCGTAGGGATTTTCATGGGGCTTAGCCCGATAACGAGAGGGAGGAATTGTAGACTTTTTGGTGGACTTTATGGGCTTTGGCCCGACAAAGAAGAGGGACGTGATATAGACTTTTCCTGAGTCTTTGGGTCCGCAGGGAGAGAGTCAACCTAGTGGGGCCCACCGGTGGGTCCCACCTTCTTTTCTTTTCTTCTTTTTTTTTCTTTTTCCCTTTCCTTCTTCTCTCTCCTTCTTATCTCTTTCTCATTCTTATCCTTCTCTCTCTTTTCTCTTCTTCTGCTGCTGCTTCCCGAGCGGAGGAGAAGGCGGAGCGCCGGCCGGGGAAGGCGGGGCGGCGGCGGCTGGTGCGGTGGCTGGGAGCGGCGGCGGTCGGCTCGGCAGCATGCCACCAGGTGGCGGCTGGGCAGGAGGAGGCCGGGGTGACGGCGCGCGACACGGCCGGGTGGCGCGTGCTGCAGCGCTGCGGGAAATATTGATACGTGCGCAGAAATATTGATTTTAATATGCGCACGTATAGGAAATATTGGTCCGGTGGTCGATGTCTAAAAATAAATATTTTTAGACTCTCTGGATGGAAAGGAGATTATTTGACGACACGGTTAAAATCTTGAAATTGAAATTTCAACCGTACGAATTTTTGGAAAGGTTAAGGAGTGAAAATTCGAACTGCAAAATTCGAATAATGGAAATTAATTTTGGGGGATGAGATCACGGTCAAGATTCTGGGTTCACAAGGGAACGGATCAATTGAGATCTTTGGCACAGAAATCCTAAGTACACTCAAAGAACCAAATTTTTGAAAATAGGATTTTTAATAAAATAGAATTTTTCGACGGGCGAAAATCAGGGTGTTACAGAAAGGCACCGGAGCGAAGAGGGGAACAAGAGGAGTCGAGCCAACGGCTCGGATTCACCGGAGAAGGGCCGGAGACGGCGGATTGCGGCAGCGGCCGACGCCGACGAGAAAAGGGGGAAATGGCGCCGGAGTGGAGAGAGGCCGATTCAACAGAGGAGGAGCGGCTACTTGGGCTCACGAGCTCGCCCCGAGTGAAAGAAGAGGCGGCGCGGCACCGGAAAGGGCGGGCGACGGCGCGGGGAGCTCGGCACCGAGCGGCGGCGAGGCGGCGAGCGAGGACGGCCGCGACGGCGCTAACGGCAGGTCTACTGNGGTCTACTATGTCTACGAGCACGGCGGCGAGCTAGCTAGTGCCTAGGGGAGGGAGGAAACAGAGGGAGGGGGAGGATTACCGCAGGGAGGAGTTAGCCAGCGAGGGGAGGAAACCGGCGGAGCGGGCGAGAGCGCCGGCACGGCACGGGAGAGGAGGAGGAAAAGAGCTCGGCGACGGGGCAACAATGGCGGTCGAGAGGGGGAGGGTGCAAGTTTAAAAGAGGGGACAAGGTCGGTTTGGGCGAGGTCGGTTCGGGGAGAGGCGGTTCGGAAGAGGCGGTGGAGCGCGCGGAGAGAGAGCTGGCGCTCTCCGGCGCTAGCGGCCAAGGCGACGGCAGACAGTGACATCGGCGGCGGTCAGGAAAAAGAAAAAGGGAGAGGAGAAAGGGCGACCGGTCCCCTTGCTGAAACGGGCAAAGAAACACGGAGAGAGAGGGCGAGAGAGGGAGCTGCGGCTCTCCGCTTTGGCAGCACGCGCGCAAAGCGGCGGGGCCGGGGCGATGGCGTCGGCGGGGTGGCTTGGCGCGGCGCGGAGGCAGGGCGGTTGCTGGGGCAGGCGGTAGCCAGAGAGGTGGCGTCGGTGTCGTCCGGCCGGTCGGCCACGACGCACAGGCGCGGAAGCCAACGGCGGGAACGGGAAACGGAGTACGCCGGCGGGAGAGAGAGAAGCAGCGAACGGGAGAGAACGGGAGAAAAAGAGAGAACGAGAGAGATCAAGAGGGAGAGAGACGGCGCTCCCTGTCCCGCGCGGGTGCGTGCGGCGCACGTGCGCGCACGTGCCTGGCGCGCTCGGGCCACGTGGACTGGGCCGAGCTGCGCGGCCCAGCAAGGGAGGGGAAGGCTGAGGGAGAAAAGGGTAGGGGAAAAGGGAACGGGCCGAAGGAAAACGGCCCGAGAAGAAGAGGGAGGCAAAGCAGACTTTTGGCAGAGAATTGGATTTTGAGGGATTAGGGTTCGGATTCAAATTCCGATTTCGCGATTTCTCTGGGATTGAGCTGAGAGGGGGAGACACGAGATCCAGGCACACAACAAGACTCAACTGAAGAGCAAAATTTTCACAAATAGAGTTTTTAGGAATTAGGTTTTTTCCGCTAACGTCACGACGAAACGGGCGTTACACTATTTTTTCTATAAACTTGCTCAAACCTATGGAATTTTGATTAAGAAAAAAGTCAAACGACTTATAATATGAAACAGAGAGAGTATTTTAGCTGCGGCTGATAAGCAATCAAGCAAGCTTTGGGCAGGGGAGCATCATGCACTGTGCGTGGGAGTCGGAGCCGCAGCGAGCCAAGCAATGGGGGACAACACACGAGATCGAGCTCTGCCTGGAACTCTGAAATGTTCCAAAAAGGAGGAGGAGGAGGAGGAGGAGGAGGAGGAGGAAGAAGAAGAAGAAGAAGAAAAAGAAGAAGAAGAAGAAGAAGAAGAAGAAGAAGAAGAAGAAGAAGAAGAAGAAGAAGAAGAAGAAGAAGAAGAAGAAGCAGCAGAAGAAGAAGAGGATATTCAGTGATGTTTCAGGGTTTCGGAGATTCAGAGATAGGGTTTTAGGGATTCAGAAATTCAGAATTCTGTCATCTGAAAAGGGGTTTCCAACGATAAAAAGCTTGCCAACCGAGAAGTCGCTGGGCCCGGATGGTTACACCGCCCTGTTCTATCAAAAGTGTCGGGAGGTGATCAAGGAATATCTCATGGCAGCATTGGGAAAATACTGCAGAGGGAACAGTCAGAACTTGGAAATCTTGAACACGACAGTAATCACACTAATCCCAAAGAAAGACTCCCCAACTCTGTTGAAAGATTATAGACCGATCAGCCTCATACATAGATTCTCTAAACTGGCGGCAAAGCTCATGGCGCAGAGATTGGCTCCAAAGATGGACGAGCTAGTGCCACACACTCAGAATGCTTTCATAAAAGGGAGGTCCATCCATGAAAACTACATCTTCGTCAAAGGATTGGTGCAACATTTCCATAGGCAGCGCAAAGAAATGATTCTGCTCAAGCTCGATATCTCCAAGGCCTTTGACACTGTATCCTGGAGCTTTCTCCTCGATATGCTGAAGTACAAGGGTTTTGGGCCAAAGTGGAGATCTTGACTGGCCGCCTTATTCTTGACGGCAGAAACCAGCATTCTAATCAATGGGATAGAATCCAACCCAATCAAGCCAACAAGAGGGTTAAGACAAGGAGATCCGCTCTCCCTGTTGCTATTTGTTCTGGCAATGGATGCGCTACAGGCTGCATTGGCGCAAGCGAAAACAACGGGACTTCTCTCTGAACCCATGGCAAGGTGCCGAGTGCCTAACATTTCAGTCTATGCTGATGACGCAATTCTTTTCTTCCGGCCAAGAGGGCAGGAAGCAAAGGTAATCAGGACAATTCTTGATCTATTCGGTGCAGCAACCGGGCTAAAGACCAACTTCGCCAAAAGTGCCATCACCCCAATTCAATGCAATCAGCAACAACTGCAGTCAGTCACCAAGGTGTTGCAATGTAATGTGGAGCTGTTCCCCATCACGTACCTGGGCTTACCTCTCTCTGTAAGGAAGCCAACGAAGGCCGAGGTAGAACCGATTCTAGACAAATTGGCAAACAAGGTTGCAGGTTGGAAACCTAAGATGTTGTCGACGGATGGTCGACTGTGCCTAATCAAGACTGTTCTCATGGCTCTCCCAGTTCACTTTATGTCGGTTCTGTAGCTTCCTAAATGGGCGATTAGGGATATCGAGCGGAAATGCAGGGGGTTCCTATGGAAGGGGCAAGAGGAGGTAAATGGAGGCCACTGTCTTGTGGCCTGGAAGGATGTCTATACGCCTATTATGAATGGAGGATTGGGAATCAGGAATCTCGATGCATTTGGACAAGCATTGCGCCTCAATCGGCATGCTAAAAGTTTAGAACAAAATGACAGGCCTTGGACCATGGCTGGCTATCAGCTAAGTCCTGTGGAGGACAAAGTATTCCAATCGGCTGCAAAATTCTGTGTAGGGAACGGCAAGGACACCAGGTTCAGGTCAGCTAACTGGCTGGGGGGAGGAAGTATTACTTGGAGGTGGCCCATTCTCTCATCCTATGTCGGCCGATCCAGGCTGACGGTGGAGCAGGCGCTTATAAACCACAGATGGGTGTGTGACCTGCAAGAGTCCCTAGTCAAACGAAGCGATGGCGCAATTTTTCCAACTCTGGGATGAGATACAAATGATCAGGCTTAACCGAGAGGATGACACTATTCGATGGAAACATGCTTCTGACAATCAATACTCTATGTCATCAGCCTATGATCTCTTTTTCATGGCAAGAGAAATTTCCACCTTTGGGCAGCTGGTCTGGCAGACAAGCGCGCCATCTAGAGTCCGGTTCTTCCTCTGGCTTGTGACGAAAGGATGATGCCTGACGGCGGACAATTTGGAAAAGAGAGGGTGGCCCCACGAAGATCGATGTTCCCTCTGTCAACGTGAGCAAGAGGATTGTCAACATTTATTCGTCAGTTGTGAGTTCACACGGAGGGTTTGGAGGCTGATGCGAGGTTGGATCGGTGTCGATTTTCCATTGCCAGGATTGGACGCCGTCGCAAGAAGCTGTTTTCAGACAAGCTACAGGGCCAACTTTGACAGCGTGTTTGCACTGACATGCTGGCTTCTGTGGAAGAAGCGCAACGCGAGAATTTTTGACTGAAGGCAGCGAACTGCAGAACAGTTGGAGGACATCAAGGAGGAAAATTTTTTTTTCAGAAAGTACATTAGAGGCGTCGCTTAACCATTGATACCCCCGGGCAGCAGTGTTCTTAGCTTACATTGGGCTAAGGCCTAGCCTTAATCCCATCTCGACAGCTTTCTCTTGATCTAAACAATTGGCTGTAATTTGTAATTTGTAATTTGTAACAAGCTTCCCTTCTTAATGAAATTAGGTTGACCGAATCTTTCGGCCGACCCGGCAAACAAAAAAGAAAAGGGTTTCAGTGTTCGAATTAAGAGACGTTAATCAGTTGTTCGACACCTTTTTTTCCATCTAAGCAGAAAACGATTTTTTTTGGGGGGGGGGGGGGGGGGGGGGTTCTCTTCTCTCAGCAATTGGGATTGGAACCAATAAACACTGTAGTACCAAAGGAGAAAAAAACATTTCAACATACACAAATATCCTCTTAAAAGAAAATCTACATACGCATGTTACTGAATCGACGATCAGATATTGCATGATATGACGCTGCGAATTATTCCCTGACATACGCCCATCTTTCATTTGACTTTATGCATGCTGCTTGCTGCCTAATAGAATCTGGACCGGAAAGACAGCCATTCCTTCACCACTTGGTAAACAGCCAGATTCTTAATCTCTTTTCTAATTGTAGGTAAAAAAAATCTCTCTCAAAAGCTATTTTTAGGCCATTCATCTGCGTGAGAAATACTTGTGCAAATCATAGATGGGCCTCAAAGAACACACTTGCTTTGCATGTATGGCATTTTCTACTTGGAGCTGGGGGTCGGAGTTTAATTCTCCGACTCCCTGTGTTTCTCCGTGCTGCTTTTCACGGCGACATGAAAGTTAGCTGCAACATAAATCATCTAAGATGGGCGATGACCATGTGTTCGTCCCAAGAAAGAAGCTGGGATGTTTAATAACATGAGTGAGTAGTACAATGTTGTATCCCATCCGTCTCAAAATAAACCAACCTCATACGAAATGTGACATATCACAATACAACGAATTTAGACATACCTATATCCAAATTGATTTATTTTGAAACAGAAGGAGTAGTTTGGAGCAAGTTTGCTTCTTCGCTTTGTCAGGTTTCAATAGCGTTGTCACCGTAACTTGTTTCTTTTTATTCCTCTAATCTTAATAAAAATTGGTCAGTCAAAATTTGTAACATTTTGTTTCCCCAATCTTACTATCGCCCGTGTTGGATTTAGTCCAGCTCAACCCAACAGTGAAGGAGATACAGTGGTGTATGGCTTTTTTTTAAAAAGCTGGAGGTGGGGGACGGAGTTTAATTCTCCGACTCCTTGTTTTCTCAATACCATGGCTTCTTTCCATGTCAACACGAAGGCACCTGAGATAAAAAAAAGTAACCTCAAATGTACACCTACGAGAATTTTTTAGTGTATATTTGGATTTATGTTAGTTGTCCGTGATATAGGATCCGTTGGTGGAGATCAGTTTCTACTACAACTAGCATCTGGTGTAGTGGTGTAATAGAAGGGCAAATTTGGAAAAAAATTCGTGGCATTATTGTAGCTTTATGGTTAAGGGAGGGTGTAATCCGTAATTTGCATTCGAAGGGGCAATAAGCCTCGCCCATTCAGGACGGCTGCTAGGTTTGCAGGCCGAAGCCTTCGCTTTCGCTACCTTGCTAACTGGTCGCCGGCCGGCCGCCGCCGTCGATCAAAGCAAGAGATTTCGAATCTACTTTTCTGTCCGGTCGCGTTCGCTAAATCAAACATCAGTTTGTGGCCTGCAAGAATTGGGTACAGGTGAGTCGTGAAGAACAAATGCTATTTGCAGTGTTACCAAGTCATCAGACTAATCGTGATTTGTCTTAATCGGTTGAAGCGTTTCTAATTTGGTGAAAAATACCCTGACTAGCCTGTTTTTTTTGGCATGAGAAAATGTGTAATTTTGTCATACAAATAATGTAGGTTTGCAGCATTTCTGATTCAACAGTTCAGAGCCTTAGTTATGTTATGTATTTGTTTTGCAACTTCAAATTTTAGTGTACGGTTGAATAATTTGAAACAATTTGATTCGGTTGTATTGAATGGTTGAAGAGTACATCGTGGAGCTACCGTCTGTGATGGCGTACTGAAGAAGAGATGGTGGTACTGCATATGTTCTAGTTTCCTCGGGTGTGCCATGCAAATACTGTGTATTTCTCTTTTTGGCTGGAGTTATTTTTCTGAAAGATGTAATTTCTGTTCAGTAAGTATAGGTGCTAATGTTGAATTCAACTTACTGAATTCAGTTGACAAATTAGTACTAAAAACGATCAGCTTTTTTTTGTCCAGCAAAATGGCTACAGAGAGTGTTCTCTTGTTGACCGGAGGAACAGGAGCAGGGAACTTGCCACCAAGCAATGGCCTGAATCATCAGCCAATAACAACCAAAACCCCACAGTTTTTCTTAATTTTTTGGAATTTTTTTTGACTCTCTAGAAAAATGACACGTAGTTTTTGTGTGTTCCTAGCATGGGCAAGCGACACCGGCAGCCTGCGGTTACGCAGTCATCCCATTGTTCACCCATGCCTGTCTTATGATTTGTGTCCGGTATTGATAACTGGACATGGCCGATGAGTACTTGCATGTATGTCACCTGCAACTCTTCCTATTTTCACGAATTCTTATAATTTTTTATCAGCTAGCCTTTCAGAAGAAGAGTTAGCCGAGTTGGCCGTAATGTCAAATAGTGGTAGAATTTCGAGTGTAAAGAAGCACCTATTTTCTGATTTCGCGTATGTCAAATTCTATATGTGCAAGGTGAATTTGAACACAAGGTTTTCTCCTCTACTCATTTCAGTGAACCAGTTTGGCAGGGCTGAAGAACGACGGCCACCGTTCAAATCTTGTAGATCCAGTTAAGGTGATTCTCTGTGACCCTGACAACATGATCAATCGATCATGTAAAGCATGATCATGCATATCCTGTCCGGAGTCTGTTGGATCTTCATGCCATGCTATAAGCAGTTGACAGTAGCAGCTCAATTACACCAAACAAAACACTATGATCCCAATTCCACATGTTTATAGATCTAATGCAGATCAATTAATGATAACGTCAATAGTACAATTCTGTTTTTGGCTGACTTCATAGCAACTGTAACGGTGCTCTTTCAATTTCCGAAAGCTATCATGGAAAAGAAAATTCAAGACAGCCTGTCCAAGTGCCGACTTCATAGCAACTGCTCTGCTTGAATGGATTGTGGCAAATGGTGATGAAGCTTTCAATCTTCAGATTCGGTAGGTTGACAAAATGTGATTACATATGATGAATCACATCAGGAAGCTTCTAGCTGAATATTTCAAAGAACAAGGTAAACACGCCCATTTCTTCAGAATATATTCAAGAATATATATAATTCTCAGTATCATATTGCACATACAGGTGAAACCAAAAACTCAAAATTTATAAGTATTGGATTAATTTTGCAATATAACACATAAAGAAAAGGAACCACCAACATAAAACCAAAAAGATCTGTGCACATTACACTTGGGGACGCTGTGCTAGTCAGCTAGATTCCTAGGCAACACATAAAAACAGTGGGTTTGTATAAGACAGAAATCAGAGAGGAGGGGCGACGACTCACGCGGAAGACCAGAAGAGCTCATGTCGAGAGGGCCAGCGGTCGACGGGAGCACAGCCTCAAGCACCGCCGCAACGTCGGTTCGCGCAAGGAGGGGCGCCCGGCGTTAGGTAGGACGGTGGCGCCGCTGTGCATATCGAATCGCCGATTCGCGCGAGGACGACGACGGGAGAAGGGGCGGCGCCACGGCGGCTGTCCTGCATCGCTTCTAACGAATGGAAGATATAGAACGGGACTTGGGCTGGGCTGGGCTGGGCTGGGCTGGTCGAACGGGTATAGACTAATTTGGCCCTCCACATTAAAGAACGAAAAATCTAAATTACCCAAAGCAACTTACTGTTGGATTTAATTCCTACTCCGTAGTACACTACTACTAACTCCAGTGGGGTGTACAGTAAAAGGACCCAACGATTTATGCATTAGTTCTGGGTACCATCGCTCTTAGACTGACTCCAACCATCATTACCCAAATACAGCATGCATTTGTTGTTTTGGGTTTTGAAGGAAAAATAGGTCAGCCACCCAAACATTGCATGTTCCACCAGGTGACCCAAAAACAGACGACCGAGCCCGGCCGGTTTCATTCACGGGCGCGCCGTGAAAGTTTCCGCGGGAAACGAAGGGTGCAGGCTGGGTGAGAAACTGCAGGTTCCTTGATGGCGGGATTATTTGCCGCCCCAGCTACGTGAAGGCACTCGAGGCGGCAGCGGCTGCCGGCGCAAGCGTGTGGTGGCGGCGAGCGGTGATAGCGGAGCCACGAAGACGCAGTCGAGCGACAGTGGCAGCAGCAGGCCAGCGGCGGCGCAGTCCAGCAACCCTGGCAGCGCAGGCGAGTGGTGCCGCCGAGCGGCGAGCAGCGAGGACGGAGCCGTAGAGGCAGGAAACAGAGGCGCATTCGAGCGGCAGAACTTCCGAACAGCGGCCGCAGCGGCAGCGCAGGCGAGCAGCAGCGGCCGACAGCGCAGGCGAGCCGCAGCGACAGCGCAGGCGAGCGGCAGCGGCCTCACGTCATCCTCCTGCCTACGGTGGGGTTGGAGTCGAACCTTCGAAGCCAGCTCGGTGATGACGCCGACGGCCCAATCGCCTGCGCGTGCGCGTTCCTCTCTTTCCCCTCCCGCGAAACCGTTGTGGACTCGCGGTCGACGAGAGAGAGAGAGACGGACAGAGGACCTATTTCTGGGTCTCCACTCGATGCCGATGCAAAATGCGTCATTCATTTGCCTACGCCGTTGGACGTCGTTTTTTTCACTTGGACGATGCAAAATGGGTTTGGGTGCCGTAATGGCTACCCGGTTGGAGACAGTCTTATTTGATAGCAAGTTCAACATGATCCGAAGCTTTTCATCGAAACATCTGGCATCTGAGATGGTTTGTTAAAAAAGAAAAAAAGAGAGAACATATGAGATGCAAGCCAGCAGTCCTACACTCCTACTGACAGTATCATCGCTCTACGAACTGCGATGATACCAAGTTACTGACATGGATACTCATTCCAGCTTGGGAAGCTAGCTGTGACAAAGTAGGATTCCGGCCCGGCGAAAAAACAAAGTAGGATCTGCTCGACCATGAAACATTCGAGCAGTTATCAATTAGCTTATTCTCTCCTCACAGCAGTAGATTTTGAAATGAAGCTGGTGAAAGTGTCTGGATGAGCTACTGTGCGAATCCTTTTCTTTTGAGATGTAATATAGTGTAATTCTAGGTGGAGGTGGGGTTCGGAGTTTAATACTCCGAACCCCAGTTTTCTCAATTCTCTCACATCTTTTCATGGCATCCATCTCTGAAGAAAATCCTGTTATGCACACCATACATCATAGCTGATGTTCAGGAGTATACAAACTGGCAGTCTGTTGATGCAAAAAACACACACTGGCCTGGGAGATTTGCTTAGCTCCAGTGCAGGTCTAAAGACTTCTTTCGGGTTCTAGGCGTGCCAATTGGTTTGATCCTGTAACCAATAAGAAACAAAGAAAGTGCAGTTAAATCCACCAATGATAGCCGATCGGCTGGTTTACCGATGACATATCATTGAGCATTGAGCCGATGCAAGATGCATTAAATCGGCTATAACAGATAAAGCAAGATAAAGCTAAATCTACTCAGTCGGCTGTAGATATCAACAAAATATAACCTAAGTCTCAAAATATATTTAAACTAAGTGATTGGGATAGATCGGACAGGGCGCCGAGACAGTATAAATCACTTATGCCTAAATATATTATGAAGCATAGATTATACAAGCTCATAACATAGCCGATTAAGCAAATCTAACATGTATCGGCTAGTACTCCGATACTACTTTATACAGAGATATTACCATGAACAAAATATATTAAACAACTTGTCAAACTAATGTTAAGATGATCCTAACCAGATTTGACAATAAGCTCAATATATTTTACTAAGTTAATATCTCGATATAAAGGGCAGGTTTAATATATCAAGATAGCAAGATAATTAAACCAGGTAAGATCGGCTGAAACCCCGACGCTATCTCTATTAGCAATCACAGACAAGCTAGAAACTATGGTTCTAAACATGATTTAGTAGGTCAAACCTAACTGATGCAGCACCAAATATGTAAAGAAACACAATGTCTAGATAATCAAGTCGATGAAAACCTTTTCGAGATGGTAGATATATTGTGTAATCTAAACCAGCATCAATATATAACTCTATTGGCTACTTTTCTGTAGAACAGTTATTAGCCAATCTGAGTTATATGCTGATATCAATCTAGATTATACAATATATATGATAACTCGACGACTCACACAAATAGGATCAGAGTGTCATAAAGATGGAAGCACTAATCCCGAGAGCGCAAGCCGCCATAACAAGTTTTACCTCTTGCTGGAGATCGAAACCGATGCAGCCCAACTCGAAAGCAAGAACTCGTCGAAAACAATGAAAGAGTAAAGGTGGCGATGCGCCGAAGTTGTTGTATTGATCTGTTCATTTCTTTACACGACCCTGGGTTTAATTTATACCCAGAACTCTACAATAAGTCCTTATCGGACACGATTCTTATCTCTATTACAACTCATATTAAAGACAATTTCCTTAATACAAACTCTAACCGACAGCATCTATTAGGAAACTAACATTATATCCTAATTAATATATACAATTCCCTTCTTCGGACCCAATCCGTATGCGGGAACCCTCATGAAGCTCACCAACCGAACCCGACAAAGACTCTGTTATCCTCTCGTCGGAATCGGCTACATCGGCTATCCTTGTCCGACTCTGTCTTAGCCGATGGTCACAATAGCCGACTCGGTCACCAGCCGATACACACCGTAGCCGATTCGGTCACCAACCGATTCTTGTTCTGTTTTTTGTAACCGCCAGCTTCCTCCAAATCCGCTTTGATTCTATCTTCAGATCCAATATTTGATTTACCAAATTTGGTCGTTAACACATGCCCCCCAAGTCCGCGATATTTGGAATGTTGCGGATTTGCTTGAATCCTCTCCGAATCGATCTAGGGTTCTGCTTCTATTTCAACCGTTATCACATACCTTCTTTAAATAGCAACCATCGCTTGAAGGTTTTCATGCCGTTACTTCCGTTTTCATCGCCTCAACCGTAATCGCCTCCAACTCTTGCAATAGCTTCATCAGATTCTCCGGCGACCACGTAGACGATTCCCTCGTCAGCAACAACTCCATCTCTGACGATGTCGTCTTCCGCAGCTCCTTCAAGCGCTCTGGTCATCGAGCTCCCTGAGGTAACCCTATCAGCCGAATCCTCTTTCTACTCATAGATTAGTTTTTCTTCGTAATTTACTTCTTCTCCCCTTTCTTTTCTGTAGCATCTCTCCCACCAAGTTGCAATCCCAAGCCTGGTTCATCCCAATCGGTATTTCTTGGGCCCAATCGGTAACAAAGATCCCACAGAAATCATCAATGCCGAGACAAACAGGATCCCCTTTAAGTTAACCAACCCTAGTTTGAACCACTGGACCAACACTTTTAAATCCTGGCCATCGGCTGTCAAGACTTGGTCTGAATGGTATAAGAGGATGTCGGCTAGCAAACAAACTCACTGGGAAGAAATCGGCATCGCTCAGTGCTTAGCCCTAACCATAGCCGATTTGGCCAAAGATGAACCCATGCTATCGGCTGCCAGCTATTTTTGGTCCAACACCTTGAATGCCTTCCTCTTCAACCAAGGACCAATGAGCCCAACTCTTCTGGACATCACTATGATAACTGGGCTAGACATTACCTCATCGGCTAACCCTATCAGCTTGAACAGCAAAAACCAATATATTTTCAAAACCAGAAGCATTGGAGGCTGGAGTGGATTCATCTCTCTGAATATGGGATCTGGCCCTGTCACTCCTAAAGAACACACAGCCTTCCTCTTGATGTGGCTGGAAAAGTTTTTGTTTTGTGGTTCAAGCTGCGGTCCAACCACCAACTGGCAACATATAGCCGAAGCTCTAGTCAACAAAAAGCAATTCCCACTAGGCAAATACCTCCTGGGTTATTTATATCAGACGTTGAGCAATGCATCGGCTAAGCTTGCTACCAACTCAGTAATCGGCACAGGTGGACCTTGGTGGCTATTGCAGTTATGGCTTAATCTGCATACAATCAAAATTGCCAAGAGACCAGCCTTGCCCGAAGCTGATTTTCCCTTGGTTGAGCCGACCAAAGATGACGACGGAGATGAGGTTACAACCAGAAGATGTATGTCATTCGGGGAGGCAGCATCTTCATATCCCGGATCAGAACTATCAGCTGAACTCTTCGTCGACTGGTTCGGCAACTTTTATGATGGATTTCCAAAAGATTCCAGAAATTGGTTTGCATATGAATTCTCTGCAGATTTTGAATTGCCAGCCGATTTCAGATTTGATGAAATAAACTCTGAAAAATTTGAGAAATCCAGAGAAGTTTTTACAACGGCTATCACTCCCTGTATCCTTCCTGTTGGCATCCATCAAGGCAGGAACATCCAGATATCTTATGAATTCTATCACCCTATGAGCGCTGCCAGACAAATGGGAATGGGGCAGTTGCCAATCGGCTTATTCTTTTCAGAAAAAATCCAAGCCAGAGGAGAAATCTCATCGGCTCTGATGATGGACAGATTATTAAGCATAGAAGGACCTCCCCTCGGAAGTTTGGAAAACATTGAGTTGGCTATGCTAAGGAGCTCCACTTTTGATCAATGGTGGGTTGAGTGGAAAAAACATCTTTTTCACCAATCGGCTTCCATGTATCTGACTGATATCATTCCAGACATGATTCCACAGGTAAACACACTCTTTTTTCAATACCCTTATCGATAGCCGATTGTCTTTAGAAAATAACTTAACCTCTTTTCTTCTTTTGTTTGCAGACCACAGAGTCTTCTCCTCCTCATGTCAGCAGAAGTGGAGTCAATATCAATTATGCTGCTGGAATTCTCCCTAACGGTGGTGGATTGGCTCCTTCAACCATCGGCTATAATGCCCCCAAGACATCTTTCCTACTCCAAGGGCAAACACGTGAGCCGATTCCCTCTGAAACTGGCAAAAGGAAAAGGATCAAGTCATCGGCTATCGCTCCACCGGCTACAAAGAAGAAAGTCACCAAAAAGCAGAAAAACTATGATCCAGATGAAGAAGATATAGAAAAAGCCATCGATGAAGCAGCTGCCGAGCTGAGTGAAACAGTAGAAGAAACTCCAACAATTAGCATCCCTATTCCTCAGCAAACCCCACCAACGCCGATCCACAAGACATATCAACCTCGGGTATGTACTTTGTACTCTTAATCCTTTCATAACTTTCTTTGCCGATCTCAGCGTTAACCCTTCTTTTATAGAAAAAGAAATCGGCTGCCAAAAAAAAACCTGCACCGCCTCCATCGGTAACACTTCCTTCAAAATTTGTTTAAACCTTATTTTATCACGTATTAACTCGTTTTATACTTCAGCCGATCCGCTCTCCAACTCCTATTCATCATGATTCAAGCGAACATACTCCATCGGCTAGAGACAGTCACCATATTGAAGACCAGCCGATTCCTCCTATTCCTGTAAGTATTTGTATCAAAAATTTAAATCGGCCATTAATATTCTATCAACTAACATCTTGTCTCTTTCAGGCCTTAGCCGACATGTTCTCTTTTGACATTAGGCAATTCATGGATGAAGAAGAAGAAACATCTAGCAAGGCTATTGCTCCTATAGCCGATGACTTAAAGGCTACCCTCAAGGATATTGCTCATCGGCTTGAAGGTTCCCTTGATGCTTTGGTTGTCAACTGTGGACCAATCAGAGCAAGATTTGAAGACATTCAAGATCAGATCCCAGACGATGTAGCCGAAATCATCTCCCCAGCGGTTTTCCTTGAACAATATCGTCACAAGCTGGAAAGAGCAAGACAGAGGATAGCCGATAGGCGAGAGCGAAAAGATCTTGAGACAACCATCCATGCCAATCGGCAATCCATAAACAAGGAAAAAGCCAAGCTTGATCAGATGATATCTGGGCCAAGTTCTATCCAAAGCAATATAGATCGGCTAAAGAATAGGAAGATCGAACTATTGGCTGAATTAGAAGCCTGCAATGATGAGTTATCACTGGAGGAACAGAAGCTTGCCAATTTACCAAGAGCCATTGAAGAACAAAAATCCAAGCTGAAGTCCTCAATCAGACACTTAGCCGATCTAAACAAATCCATGAAAGTCATCCCAGGAAGTGATGCAGCCGATGCCCAAGCCATAGAAGAAATAGAACAAATTAGGCAAAGGGCCATATCGGCTATCCAAAAACTTGTAGCATGAATCCGCCGATGATAATATAAACTCCATACTTGTATATGTATTGCTTTGAAATTTTGAACTTTTTGCAACTTTTTGTATATATATGCCCCCTAATTTTGTTATGGAGAACGAAACATCACAAAATTACAATCGGCTAAGAACAAATAACCATGAAACAACCGATTATACTAAAAAGAATTGTGCTAAGGGCGATATAACTTATATCGGCCATCTAAAGGCGATGTCAATACATCGGCTACCATGTATCGGCAACATACAGCCGAATCATGAATTAATCCAAACACTTGGGTAATACTTTTTCAGATATTTTCCATTAAGAGCTCTTCCAAATACCTCTCCATCAAGCCCTTGTAACATATAGGCTCCTTTAGAAACAGATTTGTAAATCCGAAAAGGTCCTTCCCAATTTGGTGACCACTTGCCGAACTTATTATCACGAGTTCCAATCGGCAGAATCAATTTCCAAACCAATTCTCCCTCCTCAAAAGACTTCGGTACCACCTTCTTATTATAATGTCGCGCAACACGCTCCTTATCTTTTGTTATCTTCTGTAAAGCAGACATTCTGGATTGAACCAAGTCCTCTGACTCATCGACCATAAGATTATGATAGTCATCGGCTGTCAATTCATCTTGTAAATCAATCCTCCTTGAGCCGATGACATGCTCTCATGGCAAAACTGCTTCATGCCCATAAACTAACTTATATGGAGGAACTTGAATTGACCCATGACAAGCCATCCGATAAGACCATAATGCCTCAGCCAATCGGTTATGCCACTGCTTTGGAAAATCGGCAATCTTCCTCTTAATCAACTTAATCAAGCTTTTGTTAGATGCTTATGCCTGTCCATTAGCTTGCGCATAATATGGTGAAGAATTCAACAATCTGATTCCCATACTCTCCATAGATTGAACAAACTCATCTGACACAAAAATAGATCCTTGATCAGTCGTAATTGTTTGTGGAAGACCAAATCGGTATATAATATGCTCTTTAACAAACTGAATTGCATCCCCAGAATCAACTTTTTTCAATGGAACTGCTTCCACCCACTTTGTAAAATAATCGGTTGCCACCAATATATACTTATGTCCTTTACTCGATGGTGGATTGATCTGGCCGATCATATCAATTCCCCAGCCTCTGAACGGCCACGGCTTTATTATTGGATTCATGGCCGATGCTGGTGCTCTCTGAATGGATCCAAATTGCTGGCAATCTCGACATCCCTTGTAATATCTGAAGCAATCCTCCAACATTGTCGGCCAAAAATACCCAACTCTTCGAAGTAACCACTTCATCTTATGAGCCGATTGATGAGTACCACAAATACCTTCATGTACTTCTCCCATCACAACCTTAGCTTGATCAGCACTTAGACATTTCAGCAACACCCCATCAATCGTCCGATAATACAGTTCATCATCTAACAAGACATATCTCAAAGCCTTATACCTCAATTTCCTTGAAACCGATTGAGAAGGATTCTTCAAGTAATGAAACACATCATATCTCCAATCATCGGCTGCAATTGTAGCAATCCCCATCTCAACATCTGTCATCATCGGCTTGTATCCCAATGCCCCCTGAGCCAAAGCATTAGCCTCTAAATTCTGCTCCCGAGGAACATATCTCAATGTTACCAGCCGAAACTCATCTATTAATGCCCGACACTTTTCATAATAAGCCATCAACACATCATTCTTGCATTCATATTCTCCGGCCAGTTGACTAATTATCAGCAATGAATCACCCATGACTTCAATAGCATCGGCTTCAAACTCCTTCAAAAGTTGCAAACCTTTAAGAACTGCCTCATACTCAGCTTGATTATTCGTAGCATATGGCTTGATGGTAAAAGCAAATTCAAAACTTGCCCCCCTTGGTGATATAATAACCAAACCGATGCCGCAACCATGAGTACAAACTGATCCATCAAAAAATAACGTCCAAGGTGCAATATCCACTGAGCCGATCGAATCATTGCGATGTTCTACGATAAAATCGGCTATAGCCTGTCCCTTAATAGCTTTAGGTGACTCATACTTGAGATCGAATTCTATTAAGGCATAAATCCACTTTCCAACCCTTCCTTTTAATACTGGAGCCGATAGCATATATTTAACCACATCGGCCTTACAAATTATAGTACATGCATTGGATAACAAATAATGCCTCAACTTTGTACATGAAAAATACAAGCATAAGCACAACTTCTCTACTGAAGAATACCTGGTCTCTGCATCCAAAAGTCTTCTGCTTAAATAAAAGATTACCCTCTCTTTACCTTCGAACTCCTGGATTAGGATCGAGCCGATTGACCTCTCATCGGCTGACAAGTATAATTTGAAAGGCACCCCTTTCTGTGGAGAAACCAAAACTGGAGGAGAACTTAAATATTTCTTAATATTATCCAAAGCCTTCTGTTGCTCTGCCCCCATGTAAACTCCTGATCGGCTTTAAGTCTGAGTAAAGGTGTGAAAGGCTCTAATCTCCCAGACAAATTAGAAATAAATCTTCTGATAAAATTTATCTTGCCGATCAAAGATTGCAACTGTTTCTTGTCTTCTGGAGGCTGGATTTTCTGTATTGCGCTAATACTCCTTTGTGGCACTTCAATACCCCTCTCATGCACAAGAAAACCTAAAAATTGTCCAGCCGATACACCGAAAGCACACTTAGTGGGATTCATTTTTAAGCCATATTTTCTTGTTCTCTCAAATACTTTCCTTAGATCGGCTATATGATCAACAATCTCTTTAGATTTCACCACTACATCATCAATATAGATTTCAACCAATAAACCGATCAGATCATGAAAGATATAATTCATGGCTCTTTGATATGTAGCTCCAGCACTTTTCAACCCAAAAGTCATGACAACCCACTCATACAAACCGATTGCACCAGGACACCTAAAAGCAGTCTTGTGAATGTCTTCCTCCGCCATCAAAATCTGATTATATCCAGCATTGCCATCCATAAAACTTATAATCTTATGTCCTGAAGCAGCATCTACCAATTGATCGGCAATCGGCATTGGGTATTCATCCTTAGGAGTAGCCTTATTTAAATCCCTGAAGTCGATGCAAACCCTAAGCTTGCCATTTTTCTTAATTACCGGAACTATATTAGAAACCCACTCAGCATATCGGCATGGACGAATAAAACCAGCATCATATAAACGAGTAATTTCAGCTTTAATCGCATCATACATATCAGCTTTACATCGTCTAGGTGGCTGTTTATATGGCCGATATCCCGGCTTGATAGGAAGCCGATGTTCAACAATCGATCGGCTAAGTCCTGGCATCTCAGAATACTCCCAAGCAAAGCAATCGCTATATTCTTTCAAAAGCTTTAATAATGTAAGTTTGAATTGAGATGATAGATTCTTACTGATGAATGTCGGCCTAAGCTTATCTCCTGACCCAATATCAACTTCTTCTAAATCATCAGCCGACATGAATCCCTGACCAAGCTTACCATCAAGATCATCTACAGCATCTTTAGTGTAGAAATCGGAACCCTCCACAACACCCTCAAAGTAACAACTGGGGCTCTCCATCTCCAATTGGCTGTATATCACAATCAGACACTCTTAGATAATCTCCTTGCCAGATTTTTCCTGATAAGCAATCAATTCCATCCATCTCCCAAACAGATAAATCGGCATTAGCAACGTGTACTGACCTGTCGGCTGGAACAACCTCTATCTTGTCACCTTGCCATTGAATTAAGCTTTGATGCATGGTTGAAGAAATACAACAATTAGCATGAATCCAATCCCTTCCAAGCAGTAAGCTATATGAACCTTTCCCATCAATGACAAAAAATGTAGTAGGAACCGTCTTGCTGCCGATTGTCAATTCTACATTAAGAACTCCCTTGGCCTCTGAAGGATTGCCACCAAAATCTTTAAGAACCATATTAGTCTTGATGAGGTCCTCTGAGTTCCTTCCCAATTTCTTAAATGTCGCATATGGCATTAGATTCACTGCAGCCCCACCATCAACTAACATTTTGGACACCGGCTTGCCATTAACAAATCCTTTGACATACAATGGCTTAAGGTGCCGATTCTCTGTTCCCTCGGGTTTCTCAAAGACAGCCTGTTCTGGTGACAATACCAATCTGGCACAAGATTCTTCCATGATATCCGCATTGTCTTGATTAGCCCCAAACTCTGCAGGTAGCACAAATACCATGTTGACCGACGAAGAAGCAATGGCTTTTCCTTTAACTACCCTTCTTACTTCATCGGTTTCACTCTCATCGGCTGGTATTATTCTGTTCTTAACACGCCATTCCTGTTTTGTTTTTGCTCTCTTCAGCCGATGATCGATTTCTTGTTCAACTTCATGAAATTGTTCCCTGTTCCTCATCCTCTGAACCCTTCTCTTCTGACTCTTAGAAAAAATCCCATAAGGACACCATTGAGCTCTTGAAGTATCTTCAGCATCCTCTTCTTGGAAATAATCTTGATGAATTGGGCCCAACCTCTGATGAACAGGCAACTTCCTTTGCATCAGCCGATCCTCTTTAAAACGAAATCGGCTAAAACTCTCATTATAATTCCCATCGGCATTAGTACAACCTGGGCAGTCTTCTATCGATGGTAACCTCATGCCTTTATTCCAACAAAATATGAAAAATTCGCAGTTCCAATGTGAATCAAAGCTATCATCATCCTCATAATATTGCCTTTCTTGCCGATCATATCTCTTTTGATATTTATTGATCATACTCGTAGAGTCAAACCTATTGAGCCGATTATCCCTTCTGTCGGCTGTCTTCCCACTTGCATGAACCATGTTGATAGGAAAAGGATTACCATCAATCTTCATCGGCTTCTTGGAGTCATCAAATTTTATCCTGCCTTGTTCAATGGCTACCTGGATCTGTTGCCGAAAAACTTTGCATTCATTAGTACTATGAGACCCTGTATTGTGCCACTTGCAGTATTTCCTCCTCCCTAATTCCTCAGCCGATGGAATCACATGACCAGCAGGCAGCTGAATTTGTTTCTCCCGAAGCAAAAGATCAAAAATTTTGTCAGCTTTATTGACATCAAAATCATACTTCTCCTCTTTTCCAGAGCTCTTAACCCATTGGCATGGAATCACCTTCTTGTTTCTTGCCCACTCGGCTGCTGCTACTTCGGGAACCTCCTCTTCCTCAGAATCGGAAACATAAGAACTAATGAAGTTCACCTTCTTGAATGCTCTATTGGCCTCTTGAAATCTTTGTTCGTGTGCTGTTATCTTTTGGGCCAAATGAGCCAAACTATCAAAGTCTTGAGCCGAAAACCTCTCTTTGATTGGGGTTAACAAACCTTGGAAGGCTAAATCGGCTAATTGAGAATCTGTCAATGCCAAGCTGTAACATCTGTTTCTGATTTCCCTAAATCTCTGAATATAATCTTGGACAGACTCTTCTCGTTTCTGCCTAATGCTTATCAAATCAGATAGTTTCATCTCATGAACTCCACTGTAGAAATATTTGTGAAACTGTTTTTCCAGATCGGCCCAACTGTGAATAGAATTGTAAGGTAAAGATGAAAACCATGTGAAAGCCGATCCAGACAGAGACAAAGGGAATAGCCTGACTCTTAAAGCGTCCATAGCCGATGCTTCACCACATTGAGCTAAAAATCGGCTAACATGCTCATAAGTTGATACATTATCTTGTCCTGAGAACTTTGAAAAGTCTGGAACCTTGTATCGGCTTGGTAATGGCACCCTTTCAAAATACTCTGGATATGGATGCCGATACAGGTTGTCACCATCCCTTGGCTTTAATCCAAACTGTTCTCTCATTACATCAGCTATCATATCGGCCCAAGGTTTCTGCCGAGTTCCATCTTGATGCTGTGGCTGTATCGGCTCATCTTGGTAATACTGCGGTTGATGATATGGCTGAGGAGATGTTCTCTGCCGATATTGCACTTGTGGTGAATGAGGTTGATATTGATAATTAAGATTACCACTTGTGTGGGTCTGAGGCACTCGTGGAGCACTAAAATCTTGCTGATTAGGAACATATTGAGTATTGGCAGCCTGTTGCTGGAAGGTTGGCACTTGCTGTCTTGCCGGTGTATGCATGATCGGCTGAGCAACTGGCTGATTGGAATTGAACATAGTTGCAACTTGCTCGGCTGATATTTGAGGTATGTTATGCCCTACATGCTGAGGTTGTTGTCGGACCAGTACATGAGGATTAAACTCTACGTGCTTCTGTACCGATGCTGGGATCTCCTGTTGACCTGTAGCCGATGCTGACGCCATCGGCTGTCCTGGGGCTATATTGGCAGGTTTCGGTTGGCTGGTCATAAGCGGCCTGTATTGCGGGAAGACCCCATCTGGTAAGAATATTGGTCCTTTGGCTTGATGTTCAGCGATAGTACCATCAACCACAGACTTGACAATATTTGTTAAAGTGTTGACAAGCACTCCTGACTGGTTGATCAAAGCATGATGCACAGCATAGTCGATCCGATCTTGCAAATTCCTGGGTTCTTCAGGAGATTCCTCTTGCTTGACCCCTTTTTCCTTCCCAGAACTTGACTCTGGCTCTTCATTGTTGGGCAAAGTTACTTTGTATCTCTGAACCACCGTTCCCGCTCTAGTCTGGACAAAGGAATGCAAGTACTGGTTTTGAAGCTTGTTCATTATGCTTTGATATCGCTGAACATCAAGCCAAAGGACCAATATGCATAAATCACTTATGCCTAAATATATTATGAAGCATAGATTATACAAGTTCATAGCATAGCCGATTAAGCAAATCTAACATGTATCGGCTAGTACTCCGATACTACTTTATACAGAGATATTACCATGAAGAAAATATATTAAACAACTTGTCAAACTAATGTTAAGATGATCCTAACCAGATTTGACAACAAGCTCAATATATTTTACTAAGTTAATATCTCGATATAAAGGGCATGTTTAATATATCAAGATAGCAAGATAATTAAACCAGGTAAGATCGGCTGAAACCCCGACGCTATCTCTATTAGCAATCACAGACAAGCTAGAAACTATGGTTCTAAACATGATTTAGTAGGTCAAACCTAACTGATGCAGCACCAAATATGTAAAGAAACACAATGTCTAGATAATCAAGTCGATGAAAACCTTTTCGAGATGGTAGATATATTGTGTAATCTAAACCAGCATCAATATATACCTCTATTGGCTACTTTTCTGTAGAACAGTTATTAGCCAATCTGAGTTATATGCTGATATCAATCTAGATTATACAATATATATGATAACTCGACGACTCACACAAACAGGATCAGAGTGTCATAAAGATGGAAGCACTAATCCCGAGAGCGCAAGCCGCCATAACAAGTTTTACCTCTTGCTGGAGATCGAAACCGATGCAGCCCAACTCGAAAGCAAGAACTCGTCGAAAACAATGAAAGAGTAAAGGTGGCGATGCGCCGAAGTTGTTGTATTGATCTGTTCATTTCTTTACACGACCCTGGGTTTAATTTATACCCAGAACTCTACAATAAGTCCTTATCGGACACGATTCTTATCTCTATTACAACTCATATTAAAGACAATTTCCTTAATACAAACTCTAACCGACAGCATCTATTAGGAAACTAACATTATATCCTAATTAATAGATACAATTCCCTTCTTCGGACCCAATCCGTATGCGGGAACCCTCATGAAGCTCACCAACCGAACCCGACAAAGACTCTGTTATCCTCTCGTCAGAATCGGCTACATCGGCTATCCTTGTCCGACTCTGTCTTAGCCGATGGTCACAATAGCCGACTCGGTCACCAGCCGATACACACCGTAGCCGATTCGGTCACCAACCGATTCTTGTTCTGTTTTTTGTAACCGCCAGCTTCCTCCAAATCCGCTTTGATTCTATCTTCAGATCCAATATTTGATTTACCAAATTTGGTCGTTAACACAGTCTTTACAAGAATCATACATAATTATCTAGTAGAGATAGCTGCTGATTAGTTCATGTATACATCCAACGAGCTCAGGCCGGATGACAGATAGGACAGATAACAAAGAGCAGAGTTTTTGTAGTGGTGGTGACTGGTGATGACTGATGAATTGTGTTCTGATGGTCTCTTCCAGATGCCATGAAAATGCAATTGCAGGATGAGGCCTGAAGAGACGCAGGGTTGCAGAGCCAAGTTTCAGAATCGCCTTGCAGCTTTTCAACAGGCACCACCTGAACTAATGCTGGAGTTCAACGAGCAAGAATGGGTGGAGTTCAACATCTGGATTGCTGGCCAATCTATGTTACAGAACAAGGCTAATACGTAAATGAACTTTGGATGATTTACACGCCGAACAGTTCCAGGGATGATGCAACTTGGAACAAAAAGTTTTCTGCAGAAGTTCATTTACAGCCAGATTCTTCATTCCATGGATGACGCAACTTGCGATAACTTCTGCAAACAATATGCACTTTACAGCCAGATTCTTCATTTATTTTTCATTACTGCCTTGTAGGTGTTTTTGGACCATTCACCTGCCTGAGATGCAAGCAACTAGCAGTCAGTCCCACACTCCTACTGCAGCTGCCATTGGCCGCAGTGGCTGCAGATTCTTCAAGATTGATTCTTCAAGAACGCTGCCGTGACGGCCAGCCGCCAAGCCGGTGCAGCTGAAGATGTTCGGCGCTGACGGCGACGGTGGCCGCCACCTCGTCGGCCGTCCACCGACAGCTACGCCTCAATCCTCACAGTAGTAACGCATTTGATCTTTACCTTTTCTTGCGAGCACGGCAATGATGCTTAACCGATTATCAGCTATGAACTTGCGGCACAACCGAGGGATAAGCTGTGATTATTCTCCACCATTGTTGATGTCATAAGTTCATGTGTTCAGAGAAATTTTGTTCAGAGCAGATGATCGTGGCAGTCTACAGTAAACTGCGATGATACTGACATGGATTCAAGTTCCTTACAGTCAGGGAAGGTAACTGCTGCAACGAACTAGGATTAAGCTCAATATGCGGTCTTGACCATGAACATTCGGTCATCAGCTTATTCCAGTAATGAACAGATGCTTGTGTCCTAAGTAGATTTTGATATGAATCTGCTGTGAATTCCTGTCTGAGCTATGATGCCAATCTTTTTTTGAGATGTAATTCAGATAGTTTCACTGAGATGTATACATTGTCTACATGGAGGTGAGGGTCGGAGTTTTAATACTCCGACCCCTAGTTTTCTCAATATCCTTCCCTTCCCGTCAGCATCCATTGCTTCTGGGTCGATCATAAATCGCTCTTGCTATTCTGCAGGCGCCTGCAATTTTGTGATTCATCAGTCGATTTTTCTGACCGTTGGATTTGCTTGACTTTTTTTGACCGTTTGATTTTTTTTGCTGGCTATTAGATGTGCTTCTATAGATATGTACGTGTTGTTGGGCCTGGTGAGATGCATGTTTAGTAACGGGTTTGCTCCCCAAGCCCGTTAACTTGTGTGGGCTTAATCTCGTCGGAGGTGAACCCGAAGCATCGCTCAGCTCCTCGAGGTCGTCGTCGGCGAGACTCGATGAGCGCCCCAGTCGGCCACCGCCGCCGACGCCGGGAAGGATTGTTTTTACAGCATGTTTCGCTTATGTTTATGTTTATAAGCTAAAATTTGAATTTTTAAAGTTAATTTTTAAAGTTGATTCTATGATTATTTTTTCATGGTGGTTTATTTTACAACATTCTCTCTGCAAGTTTAAGCAATATCTCTTGCAACTTTTCTGATTTAGTGTATGTCTTTTAGGGAAAAAAATTAATATTCTTTGTCACGCTATCAGCATGAATGGCAGTAGCCCCGCCAACTTAGATTTCAGGTTTTGAGGTTATGTTTGCACTGTCGTTGTCGATTAATTTTTACATAAAAACTCTGGTCCATGTCTTCCGGGGAGTGTGTGGGCTCTTTTTTGGGGGGGATATGAAGTGTGTGGGCTCATTGAAACCTTGGAACATGCCTTCTCGTCCTTTTTTTTGGGACTATTAACTCTTTGTGAATTAGTCCGTACTCTGTGAAGTTCTGCACTCTTTGTTATGCTTGCCTAAAATAAGTTAGTACTGAACATATTAATAAATAAGTAAAGTCCCCATATATATGTGATCTGACCCCTCACTAAGCTACATTTGTATTTGCATTTGTAGGATGATGAATCTGTTGGTTCTAAATTTTCTTTGCGGATTCAGAATAATGGTAATTTTCCTTCCATTTATTTAGATTTGGAAATCCATTAGGCAGAAGGGGCAACAAACATGTGTATGAAAAGAAGATAAATTTTGCCTTGAATGTCTCGTTTTTTTTCTTTACTGTCAACCACCTACACTTGCATAGTGCAAAGACTAAATTTGCATCATATGGAAAGTGCATCTTTAGTATAAATGAAGTGCAACTTATTGTTTTACTTTGTTTTTTTAAAATTTATTTCAATCAATCTAGATGCATTTTTATGCTTATATAGACCATGGTTTAATGACTTTGGAAGAATTGGACACTATTTTATCTCGGTTTGCTTCTATATTTGTTGCTTCCATCCAACTTGCAATGGCATGAAATGGTTTGTGTTGAAAATTTCTGTTATTGGACTAGTGATATGTAGCAAGTGCTAGTAGGTTTTGTCATGTGCCTGAAAAAAGCTAGGACTAGACTTATTAGTAAGGAAAGTCAATGTGTATGTAATCTAACGCTCACTAAGGCTTTGTTCGTTTCATTGAACTTCCCAACTCACCCCGCTCATTTTTCGCGCGCACGCTTTTCAAACTGCTAAACGGTGTGTTTTTTGTAAAAAGTTTCTATATGAAAGTTGCTTTAAAAAATCATATTAATTTATTTTTCAAAAAAAATAATAAATACTTAATTAATCATGTGCTAATAAGTCGCTCCGTTTTGCGTGCTGGGAGGATGAGTTCCCAACTCACAACAACAAACTCAGCCTAAGTGTTGAATTCTGAGCGGTACAGGGAACATGTTTTTTTTTTCAATCAAGCGCATTTATATATTAGTTGCAGTATTGGCAAGAGCGCTTTAGGGAATGTTAATTAGGCCCAATTCTGAGCTTTACTTTTGCATATATATTTTTTGTTTCACAACAGTAAGGAATTACTTGTGATGTCAACACTAAGAAACACTGAAAATCTAGAGCTAGCATAAAGAAAACATACACAGCTTTCTTTTTCTGTTTGTGTATGAGGTGATCGGGTTTTTCTTAGTAAATTACCCAATCCATTCCAAAAATTGGGACTCATTCTTATACTGTATTTTTATTTGTTTCAGCCATTTGCACCCTGCAACCCAAAAGCAATCCATTTTTTTGTGATTTTCAAAGTATGGAACTAATAGTTGCCTCTTATATAGCAAAATTGCATTCTCCAATTGCACTTGCCATTTTCTAATCATGTGTAACTTCAATTAAAAATTTGTGCAACTTCAATTATAGTTTTCTACAACTGTTGTTTTCCTAATATAACTTTTTGTTGTGTCTAAGCTTGGCAAACTAGGCTGAAATATGTTACAGTTCTACATAGGTAGTATGCCTCCCTCCAACCACCCCACGCCAAAACAAAATCAGTGAAATGTGTTTGAAATGTTCCGAAGATGAATTTGTCTGCAATTAGCAACACTGCGAATGTCTTATTATATATTTTTCACATGTCGTAAAATATTTATGCAACTTCAAAAAATAGTATGTGCAACTATTGATCATTTTTTTGTCTCTGTATGCTAATTTTGATGCATGCATGCCAATACTACTACATTTTTTTTTACTATCATCACTACTAAGTTGAGTAAAGACCTCTTTTAACTGTACTAATAGTTAATACACAAACACACAAATTGCCATGCTTTTAGATGCAAATTGCATCCTCCTTATGTGTAATTGCCTTTTCCAGTTATGTGCAACTTTAGTTATAAGTTTATACAAGTTGGTTTATAAATTTGTGAAACTACTGATTTATTGTGCCTAGTTATATTTATATGGAACAATATATTGGATACAAAACTTTTGTATTTTTTATATTTTCCATAACCAATCCTCCCATGCACTTTGCAGACATTCTTCAAACATTGAAAAGTGTGGGAACAGAGCAAGGTTTCACCCAAGATCCAACTTTTGATGTGTTGTTTTGTAACCCGTGCTCAAGCTAGTTCAGTTCTGATGGGCCACTATGATGCATGTCAGAGTAGAGTAAGGATTACCATTGTTGCATTTCGAGTATGCATGATCACAACATTGGTTTCCCTAGTGGTAATTCCTAGTTTTTATAGTGGAGAAACCAACTATAAATGCATAATTGTTGTAGAACATAAATGCTTCCAAATTAGTGGCAAAAACCTTGTTGAGCACTGGAAGATGCACATTATTTACTTCTTGACTACTTCAATCTACTGTTGTTACACTTTCATTATGCATGAATATATTTATGTCATGTTCGATGAAACCCTGATCCGCGACTTTGGCATTCTCATTTTATTCTGTAACTTCCTCTATTACTCAACTGCATTTTCTGTGTTATCAGCTGACAAATCTTCTTACGCGACTTGTCCAAACATTTGATCAAACTTCTCATTTCTACTATTGCTTGATTTATGCATTTCATTATAGAGTAATCATTTGTTGAAGTTACATTGTGGTCATCACTATCATTGTTGTTTGAGTTTTGTTTGGATGTCTCCCACCGCAACATTTTCCTTTTTTTGTTCTCCATCGGTTGTTACTTGAGGAGCTATGCAGATTTCACAAGTGCAGATGGCTCAAAATATATATAAGGTCTATAAATTTAAAAAAATTCAGTCCAAGCTGAGACAGATCATTAATTTTTTCTTAAAAAAACCGGCTTAAATTACACACCTAAAAGTTACTCGACCAAACTGACCAAAGCCCAAAATATGCATCACCCGTGGTCCACCAGATAAGCCTAAAACACAAATCACAGGAGACCCAAAATGTGCAAAACAAACCGGGCTCAAATTAACAAATAGACTAAACCCATTATGACAAGCAGCCCACGCATCACCAACCCATTATCAGCCTTTCTGGTTTTCGCAAGCCTTTTACGATTTGTGCACTCTACCCGTTGGATGTACATCTGACGGCATACAGGATTGACTGATGAAACCGAAATTTGCAGGCACCTGTGCTTATTATAAGGGCTGTTTGGCCTTTGATCTTGAATTCTTTACCTGTTTTTGCAGGCATGGTCATGCTTAATCGATCAGACATAATCAACTTATCACAGGACTAAGGGATAATCTGACAGGAATATTATTCTGCACACATTGTTTGTTGATATCTCAGATCTCCTAGTGTAATACTATTCTGCATCATTGTGGAACTGCGATGACATTCTTTTCCAAAGGTCATGTGCCCTGCTGTTAAATAGTAGAAATTTTCTTCAGAGCAGATCCTCTACCTAATGCTGAACTGCTAAGACATTTTTCTCAGGACTGCAAATCGGCCGTCTTTGCAAGTACCTGAAACAGACTACTCCCTCCATTCCATATTATAAGATACGATCAAACTTGAGATGGTCTTTAAAACTAATCTGACTTATAATTTCTTATATACTATAAATTTATAGCAACAAAATTATAATATTAAAATATACTTTAATACATGTTTTTAACCAAGGGGCCAACAAGTGATCTATTTTAAAGAAACCTTAAAAATTCTCTTTCGAGGAAAGTCAAACCCAGACGCTGGTAGGTGCTACTAGCATACTATATCCACTAGGCTACAGGCTACAGACTCGTTCACGCGTCAAGGCAGAAAAGAGTGATAACAAAAGAACATTTGATTGGGCGCCTTAACAATGGATGCAGGATGCAGGCTGAGCGATGCATAGTCGCACAGCCATCAATAGATCGTTGGATGTGGGGTTTCGGGGTACAATTCTCCGACCCCCTATCTCCTCAATGCTCTCGCAACTTGCCAATGGTAACACACCGCTGCCGCAATGCTGCGTGGGCTTGAATTGCAGGTTTACAGCGCCGGCCGTCCACGGCAGCGGAAATTCAGATCGCATGATTCGCATCCATCTCGTCAAAAAAATATTAAAAGAAAACCAAGAACCCCGCTATTATCCTGCAGTACTATCTCCGATGGTCATCTGCTCTGGTGTTATGAGAAGATTTCTTTATAGCAGATGCTCTGCCTTAGTGCCTGATAGTGAATTGCTGATGGTGCTACTGCATTGCTGAAGTGCCTGAGTATACAAATTGGCAGCCTTTGCAATTACCTGAATCATACGTACGTACTTACTTTCGTTTTGACTTTTTTCTATATCAAACTTCTATAAGGTACCAAATTTATAAAGAAATGTAACAACTCTTATAACACCAAATTGATTCCATTAAAGTACTTTTGTTCGGTGTTGAAAATATTGTCATGTTTTTGTACAAACTGGGTCTCTTATAAAATGAAACGGAGGGTGTAGTAGAGATCAGATAGCTGCTGATCGGTTCATGTATACATCCAATCCAACTAGCACAGACCAGATGGCAGATAGTACTAGGATCGAATGATCGATAACAAAAGAGTATTTGCAGTGGTTTTGTGGCGGTGACACTGATGGTCTCTTCCAGATAGCCCGGAGAGACGCAGAGTTGCAGAGCCAAGCTTCAGAATATGAGTGCAACTTTCAACAGGCATCACACGAACTTACTCCGGAGTTCAACGAGAAATAACTTCTGCAGTATTAACGTGCATATCTCATTTTACTGCAAACAATATGCACTTTATGACCACTGGAGAAACAATTACCCAACACACGTTCACTTGATGACTTCAAGCATCAAGTATTCCACTAAATTCATATTTCTAGTCACAGTACACAGTGACTAATCTGCTACCGATTTGCAAAATCAGAATTGTTGCTCACCAATACTGACCACTGTGAACTGAGTGGTGATCACTGATACGAACTGGTGTTTACTACAAAAGCATAGGAATTCAAGAACACACACACAACATTATTCCTAAAATAGCCAATGAAATTTAAGTACAGATCAAACATGACAATGCCTGACAGCCATTTACAAACAGAACACACACAACCAAATAGGAACGCAGGCGTCTTCCTCACATCCCAAGTTCTCAAAAAAGCATCTTTCTCACATCCCAAGTTCTCAAAAAAATCACAGAACCAAATAGGAACGCAAGCGTCTTCCTCACATCCAAGTTCTCAAAAAATTGAAGCAGGCAAAGTTCAAGGCTTCAACAATTCGGCTCAATCCAGCTACATTAACTTTGCCTTCAACAATTCGGCTCAATCCAGCTACATTAACGAGATTTTTTTTGTATTTAACAGGTAACCCTTAGCAAAGACCCACAACAAAACGAAGCAGCCCACCTTCAAAGATTTCTGAGCTCAATCCAATAACATGAACCAGATATTTTGTATTTAAAAGGAAACACTTAGGCAATAAACCTGCCACTATCAAGCAATGTTGCACTTGTTCATGCCAATGAAAAGGAAAGCAAGAAAACCTCAGCATTATTTAACTAGATGAAACATGCATGGAGTTCACCCAACTAAAAGAAAATCAATTCACCTCTACAAACATATTTAATCTCACTACGATTAACCAATAATCCCTTTAAGAACAGTTTTCCATCTTCTAGAGCTAGAATTCATTACTTCAGCAGAAGATTAACTAATAATACCTTTAGAAACAGTTTTCTATCTTCTAGAACTAGAATTCATTAATCCCTTTAGGAACAGTTTTCTATCTTCTAGAACTAGAACTCATTAATCCTTTTAGGAACAGTTTTCTATCTTCTAGAACTAGAATTCATTAATCCCTTTAGGAGCAGTTTTCTATCTTCTAGAACTTGAATTCGTTACTTAAGCAGAACAGCAGGCCTAAACTATAATTACTACAACCAATTGTATCATTACCACGTTATCCAATTGTACCATTGCGGATAATGTGCAAAAGGGCAGGACAAAAATTATCAAGGTGATGGACACTACAAAACAACATGCATACATTATGCAGAGGGGCAGAGCATTACTGATAGAGGTGAGGAAACTTACTACTCCAAGTAATGGCCGTCTACTAAGTGATTTACACTAGAAATCGCAGCCTAGTGACAAAGCGCAGTACTTGATTCACAACGCAAGGACGAACACAAGCACAAATTTGAATAGTCACAATTGACAGACGATAAAAGAGGTAAACTTTAAGCAAAATTAAGTCACGAGCTCATATCATATCTCAAACTTAACATGCGGCACAAGACTAAGCACTTTTGGGTTCGATCCGAATCACACGAGCATCGAGCTCACACGCTACAAAGATTGTTCCCCCTCTTGTTTTCTTGCATAACACTTAAAAGGAAACTACTACCAAGAACAAACGGGACGGGGAGTCGCCGGCGGCGCGTCTACTTCTCGGAGGAGTTGGGCCCGCGCTTCTTGCCGAAGCCGACGACGGCGGTGACGAAGCGGCGGTTGTACTGCATCCTCTTGTGGGCGCGGCCGCGGGGCTTCTTCTTCTTGTCCTGCTTCGCCACCTTGGGCGTCTGGCCGCGCACCTTCCCGGCGCGAGCGAGCGATCCGTGCACCTTACCTGCAGCGACAACACACACCGGCCAAATCCCATCAGCAAAAGGCGCGCGAGAGAGAGGCGATCGAGAGGACGATTGGTTTACTTACCCATGTCGACGGCGGCGAGGTTGCGGCGGCGGAGTCGGCGGCTTCGAGGAGGACGAGCGGCGACGGCGGCGGGCGCGGAGACGGGAGAAGAAACCCTAGGCGAGGGTAAGGGCTTTTATAGGCTAAGCTGCGCAATGGAGTGGATTGGGTTGGACTTGTGGGCCTTGAGGCTTTAAATGGGCCGAGAAGTTTCGGCCCAAGATTGTTACTCTTGTGAGCCCAATATACTGGGCCACGCTGCAGTATGGGCCGCTCATTTTATGAATTAAATGGGCTTGAAATACATGGCCTTGGTCCGCTTACAGTTTACAGCCCATGTATTCCAAGCAAACAAAATTTCAAATTTTGTTTCGAGGTAAAAAGAGGCAAAAAAAAATTCCCGTACACTTTAAAATTTCACGCGAATTTCTGACAAAACTAACCCGCCTCCGGGGAAGGCCACCGGCGACGTGCTCAACGCCGCCGCCGCCGCCGCGCGTCGGCAGGTCAGGGACGATTCGTCCATATCCCCATCTCTTTCCTCTCTTTTATTGAGATTCGTTTTCTCGCGGTGCGGCAGCCAAGATGGGATCGAAAAGTTGGAACCATATTCTACCTGTCCCTCCCAGAATCCGCATCTCGTCTTCATCATCATTCGCGTCTCCGCCATTGATGCCGATCGAGAGCACAGCACCAGCACATGCTTCGCTTCGCGTGTCCTCACGATAGCAGCGAATCTTGCTGCTGTCTTTTTTTTTTCTTTTGAAGAAGGGCAAAGCTTTGCCACTTTTGTGAATCTTGCTGCTGTTCTTGCTGATTCTCAGTATTAATTGCTGAAGCTGATGAAATTTTTCACTGAGCATAACAGTTTGCCATAAAAAAAAACCTTAGCCTTCGCTAAAATTTAATTTTAGAGTTAATTTATGATATTTTCAGCGTATTTTCTTTTTAACATTAACTTTTAAATCGCTAATAACATGTATATAAAGGGTTTATTTATAGAGTAAATTTTATAAAACTGCATATACATTGACCAAACTATCATAAAACTACATATTTAAAATGTTGTATCATAAAATTATAGATTTGATACTAAATTTATCACAAACTACATATTTAGGTGTAAGTATTACAAAACTATATATTTAATATTAAAGTTATCGTATAACTATAAATTTTATAGTTTAGATCCCTAGAATTGATGTGATATTGGGGCTATAAACATCATAATTTTGTGATTCAATTGGTCTGAAAGCTGTAGTTTTGTGATAAGTGTTTTTAATTAAATTTATAGTTTTGTGATACTTAACTTGTAGTTTATGATAATTTAGATGTTAAATCTATAGTTTTGTGATACAATATCTTAATTATGTAGTTTTGTGTGATAGTATAGTGTATTTTTAGTTTTGTGAAATTTACTCTTATTTATAAATTGTTCTTTTTACTAATAAGTCGTTTTGACGTATGGTTTGTTCTTGGCCCACAGATGCAGCTGAATGTGATTTAATTATGTGTTAATCGATCCTCATAATGGATAATTAGTCGTATGACTAAATTAGCGAAACGTAGTGGCTGATGGTTTACCTATCTTTTAACTACTAGCCGTTCGAGCGTCACAAGTGGATCGAATCGATTAAATTAAAATACTGCAAATTAGGTAGAGTTTCACGCGTAATTGCAGCTGAAAACCAGCCTAAACCGCACTGTTCTAGCGCATCACCAATCCATTATGTCAACCTTGTAGAGTTGTTATCTAATTATCTGTAACCATCAGAAGAGACAATCAATAGAAGAAGAGCATTATGCATCCACTTGTACTGTCACTCTGTCACTAGTGTAGATTTGGCATCCCCCACATGGACAGCAAAGAGTAATCTAATTGCTTAGCTGCAGGCTCAGCTCAGCTCAGGCCTTGACACTTTCTTGCATGATTCAGTAATTGACAATTAAATTATCATCATCCTGCAGGCCCCAGATCCAAGCTTGGAATTTCTTAATTACCGTGATAGAGATCTGAGAGATAATAGTAAAACATCTCACAGTTCTTGTGGTTGATTGTTCAAATATCACTTCATTGACTTGGTGACAATTTTTAACGGGTCTTTGCAGTCTTCGCCAAAGTTCAGAACGAGACAAGGTGAGGCCTTTCTGACACTTGGCAATTTGGTTGCCAGGTTTACGTTGCAAGGGTAGCGTAAGCACCAGGGCTATAGAGCTTATAGCCATTAAATTGAAGACAGCGACTTTGCATAAATTTTACAGAAACGACATGTATCGGTGCTGCTAGGTTGTATAGACTTCAGTAATTTGTTTTTGCAAGACGAGAAGAACAAGAAAAAAAATGTTTTTTTTCATGGATCAAAGCTTTCTACAGAGAAAAGACAAAGGAGAAGTCAAATTCTCCTTTTTGCAAGTAATAGTAGTTGGGGAATTAGTTCTTGTCTAAGGGTTTGAGGTTCTGACCACGTAAAGGTAACACATGAATGACCATCTCAATATTTGACCATTGAATTTTTCAAGGAAAAATCATCAAAATTTGAACACGAAGAAAAAAATTACCTTAAATTTTCGAAGTAAATAAACAGAACAGGAGCACATGTGAACCCATGCCGCAGAAGACCACAAGATTCAGTCTTGTGATCACAAAAGAACAGAATAATCTTACTTAGCTACCTTGTTCATACCGCCAAGAACTTGGTAGCTTTCTCCATGAACAAGCCAACTTTACAGATCAACTATTAAAAAATATGATAATTTGCCTTCAGAAACTATGCCATTGGAATCACACACCAGTAAGGCTCAAACACAATACAGAAGCCGAATTAACAGCTGATAATATCAATTGAACCTTTCCATTCAGCCGCTGTTTCTTTTGGACAAATTAATAACCTGAGTAGGTAGCAGGAACTAATATTTACATGCATATATTTGAACTTGTCAGTCAAAACAGGCACCGAATTACGAGGTTAATTAGACTGCGAAAAAAGAGAAAAAAAACCAAAGAAAGTGATCGAGAACAGGGGGGAAGAAACACAAAGCGAGCAAGAAGAAGAAGCTGGTTAGTCTTCAACTCCCACCCGACAAACAATTCATTTGCGTTGATTTCTCCCGCCGATCGATCCGCGAGCCTCGTCGTGTCCAAGAACAAATTGAGGTTACTTGCCTTTGCGAATCCGCTCCGAAATTTGATTTTGATTTTGATTTTGGTGCGTGCTGTCTTTTGCTAGGCCTTGACGACGGTCATCATGCGCTTGAACTCCTCGAAGCTGACCATGCCGTCGCCGTCGCTGTCGACGAGGCGGATCATGTCGCGGCACTCGGCGACGGCGGGGCGGCCGCCGTGCTGGCGGAGGCCGAGGGATCCGAGCACTGTGCCGAGCTCCTCGGCGGAGATGAGGCCGTCCTTGTTGCCGTCGAACACGTCGAACGCCTCCCTCAGGTCTCTCTCCTCCTCCTCTGCTTCATCCTCCTCCTCGTCGGCGGCGGCGGCTTCCTCGTCCGCGCCGGCGGTGGAGGGGAGCGGGTGCTGCTGGTGACTCTTCCGCCGCTTGGGGATGGAGTCGTAGAGCTCGCGGAACTCGTGGATGTCGATGAGCCCGTCGCTGTTGGCGTCGACGCGGGCCACCATGGCGGCGGCCTCGGCGGCGGACACGGCGATGCCGAGCCGCTTCAGGGACTCCTCCAGCTCCGCCGCGGTGATGAAGCAATCGCCGTCGTGGTCGAACGTGGAGAACACGATCCCGAGGTCCGCCTCCGGGTCAGGCCGCGCCAGGCTCTTCTTGGTCTCATCCTCACGCTGCTTCTGCGGCTTCTCCCCCTGGTTCTTGGCTTCGCCGCCGCCGGCATCGCCGCACTTCTTGCTGGCCGGCGATGAGGAGGCGAGCGAGAAGAGGGCGCAGAGGCCGCCGAGGAGGAAGAGGAGGAGGAGAGGCGCCATGGGAGCGTGTGAATGCGGTGAGCGGGCGGTTGGGTTGGCAGCGAGTGTGAATGGGTTAATATATGCGGAGGTTGGAGGCGATGGCGACGGCGACGAGGGGAAGAAGAAAAGAAAGCAGTCACTAAGTCACTGACATGTAGGTCCCCTTTTTTTCTATGGCCCAGTGTCAGTGACTCAACTAAGGGTTCGGAGGTCAGTCGTGGGTGGAGTTGCCGGTCGTGCGACCTGGTGGTGGTAGATGTGTGATTCGTGGGTAGTTTGATAATCGATGGGTATTTTTCACTTGCGTCCTTATGTAATGCTGATATTACAATTTAAGAACCTGGGGGAAATATAAAAAAGTGGGTAGTTTGCTTGGTTGAGCTTACCGACCAGTTTCAAATTTTAAAAATTAATCTAGAGTAAATTTCACATAATTCTATGTATTGAGGCATTCATAACACATGACCCTAGTTATTGTGATTTGTTCCAAGAGACCTCATGTTTTAAAACCTTATATTTATATAAAATACTTATATTTCATTATTATTTATGATTACTTTTTATAAATTCATATTAGTTGACTCACATCCCTTGTCTACTTTATTTTTTTTCAAATTTGCCCTACACAAAAACTTAACATAATTCTAACCAATAATAATATGATAATTGGTTAACTATACACATAATTGATCAAACCACGACGATTAGCGCTCATTGAGAAGTAGCTAAGTGCATATGTACTCAAAATATGTCATACATTTTGTTACAATTATTATATATAAATATATTAATTAAATAGACTAATATAAACTTGTATCCGGTGTTTTATAAAACATTCCCAAACTTGGGGTCTTACGAAACATATTGCAAGACCTAGGATTGTGTGAAACATAATGTAAAACCTGAGATTTTGTGAAGTTTATTCTTTAATCTACAAATAACTTAGAGTTTGTTTGTTTGCTTTTGTCGCTTGATCTTAGCTCGTAGATGGCCACCTTAAAATTAGATTTTTTTTTTTGCTATAATGTTTATTCCGCCTTACATATATATAAGTTTTAACTGTAGCCCGACAAAAGTTCAACTAATCAGGGCCAGTCGTTAATAATCTTCAGTGTGACAATAATGATCCACTACACGAAGTGGCTTGCCATATGGTGCATTGTGTGTGGCATGTGTTTTTTTAAAATTATTCAACCGATTATTAAAATTGGTTATTTGTTTAACGCTTTGAAAAATATGTTTTCTCAAAAACTTTTGTATATTGCATTATTTAAACCATCTATACTAAGATATTTGCTAAGTTTATTTTTAAATTTATCTGTAAAATAATAAGTAGATGATCCATGATAATAACTAAATTAATAATCTAAATCAAACGGGGCAAGTGTACAGTATTGTACTGGCATGTTTGTAGGTGGTGATTACTATAAATGTCTTTTTTCACTATGCATGGCTTTTGTATTGTTTCTTACGAAACATATTGTTCTGATATTACAATATCTTTAAAATAGCTGAAAACCCCACCCATTTGAGCCCCACAAGTTACAGGTGAGGCAAGCTTATCGCACACATTTTTCTTTCAGATAATAAAAGGAACAAACAGGACAAGTACTGTAGTAGTACCATCCGATTTGCAAAGAAGCCCCCCCTCTCAACGAAGGGCACGGACAGAATTCCAAACCACTCCACGGACCTATCGGCAGTTGGAGCAGCAAAGAGCGGAACTGCAGAAAGGAAAGGGAAACATTTTTAAAAAAAGGAAAGGGCGGAAGCGCGTCGCGAACCGAATGCCGCGTGAAGCCGCAGGCAGGCAGAGGCACCATAAATCCCATCCATCCAGCCCGGACGGTGCGTGCGCCGCGCAGCGCATCATCCGCCCATAAATTCGCCGCACGCTCGCACGAGAGGGGGTTGAGCCGTTTTTTTCACGAGGCGCGCGGGCCACGGCACGGCCTGCGCCTGCGCTCCGCGGCCTCCCGAGTCCAACGGCATTGTCTCCCCGCGGATCTCGTACCACGGCCACCTCCTCCTCCGTCCATGTCACCGTCGTCTCTCTCAAGCAAGTCTCGCAATCGATCTCACCTCACCTGCCTGCCTCTGTACCGTGCGTGCGAACGGTGGCGCGACGTCGCCGCGCCGAGCCGAGGCAGGCGGGTGGTACGGCGGGGGTAGCTTTGTAACGGCTTGCAGTTAGGCGCTGCAGCGATTATGATGGTGTGTAACTTCGCTTGCCTTTTCTTCGTTAGCTTTTTGGACGGTGAGTGGAGTGGACGGAGAGACCAGTAAGATTTGTGCAGTTGTGTTGTGCCATACTCCGTGGTGGAGTAGTACTATATACAGTATTTGGCTTTGGCACCCCGTGGAGTGCATGCGTGCCTCATGGTGTGAGATGTGTGCTTTGTGCCGTTCACCATGACACATGCCTCTCCTTGAATTTTTTTGGGAACCATATTAACGCTTACAACATATATACATTCATCCCTAGACATTTACAATATATGTACACTTATCCTTGTAAACGTATACACGTATATCCTATATTTCTATCTCAATAAATACCTTCAAAAGACTAAACTGGTATATTTAAAGATTAACGAATCACAACAAATATATTGTAGAAGAGGCCTTTACAAATTTGTCATTGATTTTTTTAGTTTTATAAGAATGTCACTTGAATAACAGTTTTAATGATATTTTTATAACTTTTTAATAGCAGTCTTGTAATAACGATTTAAACCAGTGACAAATATGTAATTGTTTAAAGAAAAAAAAAAGAACACGTGGACAGGTGGCCTGCTGATTGAGCGAACAGCAAACAAGGAGACGTTTTAGGCACACGTAAACTCGGGAAAACAACAGGCAGCAGCTAGAGACTGGGCCGTGCCACCTTTTTTTTTTCTACAAGATGCACGAGCGACCACGTATTGGTCGGACCTGGAGTTTTCTCAAATGCGGTATATATACCGCATATACCCGGGACTCTTTAACTCTCGACAAATATGTGTTCAGAAGAACAAGTCGTTGCTCTGTAATAAGTGAAGCAATCACTGGCTGAAATAGTTTCCTGACCTGTTCATCTTCTTCGACCTGAGATAATGAACAGAGAAATCAGATGCAGACAGGTGGCAGATTAGTCTGTTAGCTGCCTGTGCATCAGGGCAGAAGGCTGTGATTATCCTTTTTTTTTCTTGCCTTTTCTTTACAAATGTTCACTACACTTTTCCAGGATTGTTGAACACTTTTTAGACCAAAGGATATGTTTTTTATAAGAAAATCTCTAATGCTGCTTGCGTCCTTTGTGCCAACTTTTCTTGTTTCTTATAAGCCCGAAATGGACCTACCACAGTAGTACAGTACCACATATAAGCTGAACCACTTGCCCTTCAAAATGGTTATAACACGCAGAACCTGAGCTAGTGGAATGGAACAGTTTTGCTTATAAGTTGGAACCCCAAATTATCTGGACATATACATATTGTTTCAACAAGATCACAAGAGCCTTTGTGACTAATTAACTGCACACATTGCACGAGTTATTCTCACCAGGTTAGGTTAGTGTTCCCTCCACAAAACATAAAGTCCACCTTTCTCTCAAATCCAACCAAGAGTCACAGGAAACAAAGTGGAAAATAGAATAAAAATCTTGGCATGCAAGGATACAACTCTAAGGCTGAGTTCGTTTGCTGATTTCCAGCGCACACAGTGATTTTTTTTCCACGCGCACGTTTTTCAAATTACTAAACGGTGAATTTTTTTGCAAAAAGTTTCTATACAAAAGTTGCTTAAAAAATAAAATTAATCCATTTTCGAAAAAAAAATAGCTAATACTTAATTAATCACGCACTAATGAACCGTTTCGTTTTCCGTGCGCACTGTGTGCGCTGGGAACACTAGCAAACGAACACAGCCTAAGGCTGAGTTCTTCAACTCATCTTCCCAACACAGCACTCTTTTTTTTCGCGCGCACGCTTTTCAAACTACTAAACGGTGTGTATTTTTGCAAAATGTTTCTATACAAAAATTGCTTAAAAAATCAAATTAATCCATTTTTGAAAAAAAATTAGCTAATACTTAATTAATCACGCGCTAATGAATCGTTCCGTTTTTCGTGCGCACTCAGTGTGTTCCAACACACATTGAAACGAACAAAGCCTAAGTACAAGTCCAGGGGTTTATCACAATCTAGAGAATATATGTATAGATATATAAGTTCAAATGCTTGATTGGAGAATATATATAAGGGAACTTGGTTAGGTACCTTTGCTTTTGCTTTCAGCAACAGGGCAGCAACATCTCCCTGAAGCCACAAAAAGGGAAGCAAAGAAACGGAGTGGACTGGGCAGACTGACCGGTAAACACCGGGAAGAAAGAAAAGGCCTGAATGCTTTGCGTTCATCTGCGTCCAATAATACTCCAGTTCCAGTAGTCCACAGTCCAAGTAGTGTGTTCTCTTCTCGAGTCTTTAGTTTGGCCGGACCCACGTTGGCCAGTTGTTGCTCACTGGCAGAGTCCAAATTCCAAGTCCTAACTATGAATTTCTAGCAGAATATTGGGCCAGCCATTCATCAGCATCACTCTTAACAGCCACTATGGTTTTATTATCTTTTTCTAAGGAAAAAATGATTGAGTTTCTATCTGGAATTTTCTGTTCCTTCTAGTACGAATCTTGTCAGCAAATCAGCAATTTAATTAACCACCCCAACAACAGAACATCATAGTATATTCTACCTCTATTTCTTTAAAAAAAAAGCCTACAATTCATGTGATCTGTGCACGGGTTGGTGGCATAGTGGCATTAGATGTTCCCCCACTATACCATAAATCATGATATTTATAGGTGATCATGTTCTAAAAAGAGATATAATTATAGGTGATCAGATCAGTTCCTGTGCAGTTTAGCTAGCACTTAGCTGTGTGTGGCCCGGCACGGGTGCAGTTGCTCCGGCTGCATCGCCACAGACTAGACTAGCCAGAGCTTGGCATAACTGTACACAGTATTTTGCTATATAGTAGTAGCATTGATTGGTGAAGATTGGAAGATTTTGATGTTCATACAGCAGGAGGGCCCAGGTAGACATGCAGTAGCAACAAATGATGTTGAAAATGAGCCGCTCCAGTTCAGTGCCATGCTGCCAAAATCTAAATGCTTCTGGAACAAGGTTCTCTGAAAACAGGAAAGGTCAGATTACATTAGAAAAAAGTACAAGAGACCAGAAAGGTTTCATGGTGTGTACATTCTTATACAAGTATCAGGTATCGCTGGTTGGAATTTCTGCAAATTCCCGTTAGGCTAATGAGCTCGCACTGGGATTAGTGTATAGCTTGGTGTAGAAAGCGAAAGGGACATTAGAGCAAGGGAAAGGCTTACTAAAAGGAGGAAGCTCACTTTCAACCCGGTCAAAAGATCTCACTAGGGAGAAAGCGGAAGTGAAAGACTGGCTATCAATACCCTCACTGCATCGTTAGTTCCTGGATCTCTTTACTTTGCTGTCAGTTACTGCTGATTTGGATCAAAATTTAGATAAAATAACAGATAACTTGATAAGTACCACGAAATATTAGCATAAACAGACACCCTGACCAGTTTCACAGCCATTTGAGTAGTTCAGTTGTGCAGAAAACATATCAGAACAGGCTAAGAAATGAATGCCCATACAACACCACAAGATGTGAGTATCGAGATAAAATTAATTGGTACTCCCTCCGTCACATATTGTAAGTCGTTTTAGTTTTGTCCCAAGTCAAAACTTTTCTAAATTTAAACAAATTTATAGAAAAATGCACCAATATCTACAATAACAAATAAGTATACTATGAAGACATATTTCACGATGCATTTAATGAAACTAATTTGATGTTGTGAATGTTGATGCATTTTTCTATAAACTCGGGCAAGTTAAAGAAGTTTGAATTAGGGGAAAACTAAAAATGACTTATAATATGGAACGAAGGAAGTAGGTACTAGGTAACTGAGTACCTAACCATGATGTGATATTATAATTCTGCAAAAAGGTAACATGGCAACATGCTCTTTTTACCATTGCCGAAATGTAATAAAACACCAACACATAGTAATGACAAATAGGCCGATTAAAGCTGCAGTCATTTAAATCAAAAGAACGAGAAGTTCCACAGACTAGCTTTGATTCCAACACCTTTGAAGTTCTTCTCGAATAAATGTTGATGCCTCATGGAGAATCTTCTTTCAGAACAATTCCTTGGTCCATATGTTAGGTGCCCATTCTCTCTCCTTTTCTATCTTGCAGGGCAATGATAGCAAAAAATGTTTTAAGTGAAATGCCAACAAATCATCCGTCACGTTAGAATAATCAAAAGGGAGAACACAGAAGTCTACAACATGTAATTCATAACCACTTAAGTTTCTCTCCATCTTTGCACAAGTCAATACTGCATATCATGTACAGCTGTATGATCCATACATCAAGTCACAACAGCACAGCACAATCTAACTGATGTCACCGACACTTAAGATTCACTGTTCATCAAGGCATTCTTTATTTTATTGTCCTGATCCGTTTGCTTGGATAGCAAAATCTTGCTCAGATCCTCAAGACATAATTCATTTATGGGATGCCATAACCATAGGCAGTTTTGCAAGATGCAGTCAAATAGCTCCACTGTTAAGATCGTAAAACAAACTTTCTTAGCACCTTTCAAACTTTCATTGCTGTGTTGTGTACATTACATGTTGAATATGTAACAATGAAACTACCTACAAAGAGCAGGCTAAGATTGATGTGTCTCTGCAAACTGAAGTTCTGACAGGTTGTTCCATCTTTCTTGGAAAATTACAGAGAACAAATGTCACCATTGTCTGCTTAGTGTTCTGACAGGTTGTTCCATCTTGCAAACTGAAGTTCTGACATTGTCTGCTTAGTGTTAGTGCCTATATGTTATCTTTAGATCGCCCGTCTTTTAAGTCCCGTAGGTACTGAACACGATGATCATCAATTCCTTTGATGAGAAACCATTTAATCATGGTAGTGCAGGTTACCTTGTCTGGTTTGCATCGTTGTAACTTCATCATATCAAGAACATCCCACATCTCTGCCAAGCACCCCACCCTCCCAAACGCGTCCACCAAACAGTTGAAGAACACAATATCCAACGTTATGTCAGAATTCTCAACGATTCTCAACACCGTCTTTATTTTCTTAACATCCCCAGCCCTTCCATATGCTCGAACCAACGAGCACAGTGTAACACAGTTGGGATTTATACGCTCAGATTTCATCAATCTAAAAATATATTCCATCTGTTCAAGGTCCCCAGCCCTTCCAAATGCATCAATAACTACGTTGTATGTGACTATTGTCCAAGAATAGTAATACTTCTGCATGTATTCCATCACAGCTCCCATCTTCTCATACATTTTAGCTTTACCATAGGAATCAAGTAAAATATTGTAAGTCTTAATGTTTGGGGAGATACCAGAGGCCTGGAACTTCTCATAACAGCTTTCCATCGTCTCAATTTGACCACTGCCGCCGAAAGCTCTGAGAGTAGAATTCATTGTCCATACATCAGGCTTGCAATTTTCAGTCAGCATCTCCAGAAGAGTTGATTCCATCTCAGCAAACCTTAATCATAAAGCATCACTAGTTCAATGAAATTGCATCAGGAGTAACTACAGATTTGGAAAAGAATCAGAAATGCATTTCAATTACGATAATATTCAAATTCTGGCTGTCTCTGAAATTAAGATTCTAGGAAGTGTGATGAAGTTCTCCGCACTAAGTTCATCACATTTTCAACATTCATTTGTATCAAACATGAGTTAGGCATGTTTAGATTTTAAAGCATAAATTATGTTGTCAATTACCTTTCTGTTTTCCCATAGGCATCAATTAATGTGTTGTAAGTCACAACATTGGGGCGGATACCCGCGCGCGCCATATCTTCCATCAAATACTTGACCCGCTCAAAATCATAAGCGTGCAGGCAGGACTTGATGAGAATGGAGTAGGTCTGCACATCAGGGCGGCAACCAGGGGTGGCCTTCATCTGCTCCAGCAAGGAGAAGGCCCTGTCGAAGTGGCCACTCCTGCTGTACGCGGAGACAAGGGCCGTGTAGGACTCGAGGTTGGGAGCGCAGCCTTCGTCCACCATGGCCTGGAACAGCTCGTGCGCCCTCTCCGGCTGCTTGCACTTTCCCAGCATGGTGATCAGCTTGACGTATATCCCGACGTACGGCCTGTACCACACCTGGTCGCGCATTAGATCGAACACCTGGTCGGCAATGGACACGGCGAGGTTAGAGGGAGACACGAGTAGGCTATGATGAGATGGAGGCAGTGGTGAGGGTGAGATGAGAGGAGGTCGACCTTGAGGGCGGAGTCCCAGCGGAGGGCGGTGATGCGCTCGTGGAGGGCCTCGAGGACTGTGCGGGGGAGGAGGCGGCGGGTGCCCTTGCCGGGCTTGCGCTTGTCAAGGACGGCCTTGGTGGCCTCGCGGCGGAGGATGACGGAGAGCGCCTTCCGGGACGCGATCTTACGGTTCACTTCCTCCTTCCGCCGCCGCTCCGCCTCGGCCTCAACCTCACCGCCATCCTCCTCACCCCGCCGCCGCCTCCTCTCCCCAGCGGCGCCAGCCCAGGAGGAGGAGCCCCTGGCGCGAGCCGGCTCGCGCGCCGCAGCGGCTGGCGGTGGGAGCAGCGCGTCGTGGCAGCGGCGCGCGGTGGTGGCGGCCACGATGGAGGAGGAGGGGAGCGCCGGGAATGAGGAGGCCACCGGCGCGGCGGCCATTGCGCGCGGCTCGGAGTAGCCGGCCGGAGCTCGCAGCTCGCTGCAGTTGCGGCGGAGAGCAACCAACGCGGCGCGGGGAAGAGGATACCGGATGAGGTTGTGCTAGTGACGTGACAATGAGCGTAGTCAAGCATAACACGGAGAGGTACCCAGTGACCGTTGGATGAGATAGCAACGCTCCAGATCCCTCCTCTTATGGAACACAGGCAATCAGGCAGATGAACGCCACACAGGTTAAGCAAAAATAGCAGTTCAGCCAAGGGAAAATTTTGAATGATTACCCAAAAAAGAATAATCCAAAACCCAAAATTTGAATTTTAGAATTTAAAGTTGATTTCAAAATATTTTTAACGTAGTTTCTTAGGCTGTGTTCGTTCAGCAGTGCTAGAAACTAACCGTCCCAACACGTAAAATGAAGCGATTTATTAGCGTATAATTAATTAAGTATTTATCAATTTTTTTTGAAAAATGGATTAATATGGTTTTTTAAAGCAATTTTCATATAGAAACTTTTTGCAAAAAATACATCGTTTAGCAGTTTAAAAAACGTGCGCGCGAAAAAAGAGAGAGATTAGTTGAGAAAGTATGGTGGAGAACATAGCCTAGTGTTGTTCAAACCGCCAAAAACACGTAAAATTTTATACATAAATTATTTTTTCACTAATAAGTCGTTACGACTTATAATAAACTTTTGTACAACCAATAAGATCTTGTCTTAAGCAGATTTGGATATATAACTCTTTGTTCTTCTTCAACAACTGTATATATGTTTATATATTTATTGATCCAACCACACTATATATTCTAATCCAAGTTCTCAACCACAATTAAACAGTGTAGATCTTCTATTTCCCCTCCAGTTTAACATGGACATTTTTAATCCAAATGATGGCTCTTTAACCCTCTTTTTATGATACGATAGATTTCGTATTTACTTGTCAACTCTAAGTCGTAAAAAGAGCTGTGCAATTATCACACAACAGCTCGAAATTTCAGCATCTTGGCGCTCAAATATGTAGGAACACTAGAACCAACCACTGAAGACATAGATTACTTCTGCATTATTGTCCAGAAAGTATTGGTCCGTCAAGTCTATGATTTACTAGCTAACTATTCACAAGGCAAGGCTCACGCTGCACGCTTGAGCCTTTGACTCAACATGCACTTGAACAGGCAGATACATTCCCTGAACACGCACATCAGAATCGCCACCGAGATGGGTGGCCTAACACATAACCCAACAAAGAACAACATTTTTATTCCCTCTCTACATGAACGAGTCGAGGTATCCGAAGGAGTGGACCATTCTGTAGTGCAGCAAGCTGGCGTAGACACGGTCGCACACTCCGACGAACAGTGACTCGTCGTCTGGGCTAAGCGAGATGCCGGAGATCTCGCCGAAGAAATCTATCTCCTGCCTCTTCTTGTAATCTGCAGCGGCGCTGTAGACGTGCACGAAGTCGGCGGGCTCCGAGAAGAGCATGAACTGGCCATCGGAGGAGTAGCGGATGCAACGGATAGCCCCAATGTTGCCCCTAAGGACTGAGAGGGAGGTCGATAGGTTTCGGATGTCCCAGACGCGGCAGGTCTTGTCTTGGTTCCCAGTTGCGAAGGTGCGGCCATCAGGATGCCATGCCGAAGCAAACGAGTAATCCAGATGGCCAACTAGGGTAGAGGTTACCTGCAGAGAAGGATTCAGCGTTCAATGTCACTGTCCAGATAAACACCAGAACAGAACAATTCACAACTAAAATCAATATCTCTTGAAGAAGTTCATATACTACATAATTTTGTAATTGGTCATGGAAGCAAAATGCCAGTGCCTTGTAAAGAAAAGGGTAAAACCCTAGCAGTCCAATGTGCTACACTGCTAAGCATGGATAGACAGGGTTTCTCCAAGTTAAAACGATACAAAACAGAATAATTCATATCTACAATGAATATCTGACAATAGTGGTTGAGAGTTGAGACTAGGCAAAGACGATGTGAGGCTGAGCATATGCTAGCCATTTACCTTTCCGTTTCTTGAATCAACAAGAAGAGCCTCTCGATCATCTCCAACTACTGCCAGAAGTTTCCTATCAGGGCTCACAGATGTATGCTGCATAGCAGGAGTAGAAAGGAAATAGTCAAACAAGAATGGCTGGACATAAAAGCAATGTGTGGATTTTGAAGAGAGAGAACTTACATTTACTGGCCAGTTATAACGGAAGTGGTTCAAGAGCTGAAATTTTTCCATGTCAAATTCGCGAACACCACAATCATTGTTGGACACGGTAACACGCAAGCTTCCACTACATGGACATTTTTAGGGCTTCAGATTTCTGTAATGATAGGAACATCTTCAGATGGAGATTTAAGCTAGTATATTTTTACCTTGCAGATCTGTGTATATCTATGGCATTTGTGATAGCATTGTCGCTTAAAGTTGTCCTTGTGCAGAACTTAACATCACGGTCTCCCACAACCTGTACAAAGACAAAAATACTGAGCATGTAAACCTGATATTTAAGGTTTGCCTTTTCTATTTAAAAAAAATATTCATGGTTGCCTTTTTTAATTCATGGTTGCCTTTTTTATTAAGAGAAGGTAAAGGATCCTCAAACATGTACCAAGACTGACAAAAACATGAATATCAAGCTTACATACTGAGCATGTAAGCCTGATATTCATGGCTTGCCTTTTTTCATTAAAGCAGGTGCTTATTATAAAACATAAATACGGAAAACAGCACCTTACCTTGCAAATTAGTTCTCCCTGAAAACCACCAGCAACCAATAAACCCTCATTCACTGAAAGTGTGCTAACTTGAACCCCGCTAAACCCTTCCAGTAAACTGCCGGGGTGTTTCTGTGTGACAACATATTGATTCAGAATACATTTACATAAAAAAACTAGAATAATTGAACTTGGGAGAAACATCACCAATGAAAAAAAAAGATCTTTAGGTCCAAGAAACGCAAGCAGGAAATGAAAAAGAAGAAAACCTGCGCAGGAGCAACATGCCCAGAGAAATCAAGAACCTCTGATAGATTGTGAGACAATGATGACCAGTGGCCTACTGTGGAATTTGACATGAAGTAGACATCATGCTTCGACGTTGCCCATAACAAATTCCTAAGCTACAGAAGCAATTAGTCAGTACTGAGCAGCCTTGGGAGTCATATGACAAGTGTCACAAGACAATTCAACTAGCTGCTACAAAAAAAGAATGGACCTCATAATAATGAAGACATCAAGGCAAAGGTGTTCAAGTTTGCATCATTGATTATATCCAGTCATAGTTCAAAAGTCATTTGTATGAAGAACTTTAACCTTAATTTTTCACTAGCATGATTATACAAGCCATGATTTCATGTGTTTAATAGTTCCACGAAAACATCCAAGTATTTAACCACTACAGCATTTCCTTTGAAATATCCCAAAACCTTTTTACCAACATAACTGAACCAGCAATCCTGCAAAACAATTGAACTAATACTTTGCTCTGGGACAGGATATTTCTTGTTTAGAGGTCAATTTGTTAAAGGTTCCATTGCCCTAATGATCATACAACGTTTTTGAACTTCTTAGTTCTTATTGACATGAGCAAATACGTAAGATCAATTAAATGAGGTGTAACAACTCCATGATGATACACAATTAATGCTAACAGCTAAGAAATAATAGCTTATCCTGCATTAATCTAGTGGAGGATCGATAGAAAGTATTTGTCAACTAAGAAAGAATGCAACTCACCTGAAAGTGGAGGATAGATGGCTTCACTAATCTAGTGTTGTAGTGAAATTCATAATACTTGCTGCTCTTATCCACTTGCTTGCATAACTGAAAAATGTAAAATGCATTTCTTTGTAGGAATTTGGAACATCCATAGAGCAAAAAACAAACATTGATAGATAAAAAATCATGATAATATTAAGACCTTATCCATGAGCTCTCCAGATTGAGGGAAGTTTTCGTAGTTTTTGTACTGTTCCAACCTAGCTTTTCTGTAATCCTTCCTGGTTATTTGTAACCTCTCCCATGGTATACCTTGTATATCCTTTCCTGCTCTTGCTTCAGCTGCTGACGTGTCAGTTATTCTAGTGAGCTGCACAAAGAAACAACCAATTATTACTTTTTTGTTTCAACAAATTTTTATTCCATATGCACCAGACCATTTAATGAACAATTACATCTGAATAACTCTAAAAATTGAAGCAAACTCATCATGCTTCTGTTCGGGTTTCACAGTACTGAAAAGACCAAAGGAAAACACAAGAAGTTTCAACAAAACAGATAAAATCTTTATCCTTGGCAAGCTGTTGCATCCAATTCTCCAGCATCCTGTGATCTGGCAATTAGATAGGCATGTTGACCCGCATGGGCACTACCAGTTATCACATATGCCAAAAGATGGGACCAGTTGAGTCGGCAGTTAATTCAATAGGTGAACTGATCTAACTTTGATCAACAAGAACAAGACATGAGTCCTATTTCCTGGTAGAAAACCATGTTTGATACTAATTGGTCTTAACCAATTCAAAAGGCACTGAAAAACAATGCATCCACAACGCTGGGCCAAGATGGGCATAGAAAAATTATGCACTATACCCCTTTTGTGAAAACGACCTAACAGAGAGAATGGTATACCAAGCCATTATTGGCTGAAGATAAGCACAACCTAGGTAGCAATCTAGAGCTGCATGATTGGGCAGAAAAAATCTACTCCACAAACACCGTTGACATGAAGTCTCTAGTTAACAAAAAGAATTCAGCAACCAAAGACTAAATGGGAAAAATTCTTCATATACAGATCTGCCCTATTAAGCAACTAAAATTAATTACATATACACTTGTTAGAGTACATCACTGCACTAAGGCTCCCCGTGCAATCGACGTGTTTTTGACTAAGTAAATTCCCCACTTATCATATATAACTGTTTATAGATGCCAACTTAGCCTTTTCTACTTTGTCATAACAAAACAATCAACTGCTTACTTTTTTAACTTATTTCCTATGTGTCCTTTACCACACGATGCCTCCTAGCAGCAGCACTGCAAAACATTAGAAAACTAACCCTATATACCCATGATAGCGATAAGCAGAGACCTGATTCGGACCAGAAGGCTATCCTATGTCCATGAACAACCCTAGATACTAAGCTCCGACGCTTATCGCGACATGCTACCCACCAAGCGAAACCCAATCTCGCAGGTAAAAAAAAAAAAGAATGAATCCCTCAGACAAATCAAACGAGAACCAAGCCGGAACAGTGACACGGCGGCGGCTCAGATTCGCAGCGCGAAAACAACCAAGGCAACCACCACCACCAGCAAGGAAAGCGTTACCGACCAGCGCGTACTCGTCGTCGCCGTCGCCGCCGTCTCTCCTGTCGCCGTCGCGCGCCTGCGACTCCTCGCCGCCCATCTCCACGTCCATCTCGCCGTCGTCCGACACCGCCCCGTCATGTTCATCCTCCACCATGTACCCCGCCGCCTCCGCCGCGTCCCGCACGGTCGCCGCCATCTCCGCCTCGCCCCCCCACCCCCCACCCCCCTGCACACGCAAACCAAACCACCTCAGATCACACAACACAACAAACCACAACCAGCAATCAAACCAGGATTACTAGACCTCGGTTGAAGCAGATTAAGACAAAGAGTAGGGTTCGCGAGCTCCCCCGCGTGTCGGCGGCTGCGGCTGCTGCTGCTGCTGCTGCTGCTACAGATCGGAAGAGGAGGACAGCGAAGCGTGTGGATGGGAGGGGAGGCACGGGCGGCGCGTCGCCTTTGCTTGCCTTTTTTGCGCCGTGCGGCGAGGCGAGGCGAGGCGAGGCGAGGCGCGTTGGAGAAGGCAAAGCTCGATCCGGAAACGAGAAGGGGGAGGGAGGGAGAAGGAGGATGGGATGACAGTGACGGTGGCGCAGACGGATAGGTGATTAGATTAGATAGGGCCAAGCCACCGCGAGAGATAGATGGGAGAGGAAGGGGATTAGGACGAACAAGATGGATGGCTGGGATATAACCGGGGTAGTCTCTAGAAGAAGAGGGGATTTGATCACGAAAACTAGATTTTTGCTACGAGCACAGCGGTTACTGTTCTCGTTTTATATACTCCCTCTGTAAAAAAACCAAACTAATGTGAGTGATGGAGTATGTCCAAATTCATTATATTAGATTATTTCACATCTCATATTAGGTTAGGTTTTTATGGGATGGAGGAAGTACTGTATAAGAATATCTAACGTTTATTTTATCGTGCATTTGATGGATTTATTTTTTAGGTGTTTTTACATGAAATGGATTTGATCCCCTACGTATAAATTTTGAGTCATGAATTTAATATCTTATATGTAACTTTTGAGTCATGAGATATCGAATAAAGAGTCATTTGAAGCAGGACTAAAACGGTCATCATATACACGGAAATAACGGAATGAACAACTAAAGAAGTTTTTCATTTCACTAAATGTGAGATAATATTGTCTAGCTTTTATTTTAGACACAAAGCGAAATATGATATATCCTAAAGAAAGAAAGGTTTTGGTTGATATGGGCAAGATTCATGTGTATTGATGATCTTATTCACAATACATATCTCTTGCATTTTCTTTTTTGAGTTTCTTGTAGTAAAATACTTTATCCTCATTTTATTACTAGAGATATGCCCGCACAATGTAATAGGATAGATATTGATTAATAGTTTTACTGGTTAGTTTTCTATGGGTTAATGGTTGCATGTAGGGTTCTTTGGTTTTCTGTATGGCCTATGGGGAGCGTTTTTTTGTTTTTTTGGAAGGGACGATGTGCGCGTGCTGACGTAGGGGACGAGGACGGATGGATGCCCGCGCTTTTAAGGACCAGAGATAAATTCACAACTTATGCTTCCCAACTCACTTTTCTCGTTTTTCGCGCGCACGTTTTTCTACCTGTTAAACGGTGTGTTTTTTGTAAAAAAATTTTATACGAAAGTTGCTTTAAAAAATCATATTGATCTATTTTTTTAAAAAAATTTAGCAAATACTTAATTAATCATGTGTTAATGAGTCGCTCCGTTTTACGTGTTAAAAAGATTAACTCCTAACACCAACCTTAACCTACCTTAACCTTAGAACTCAGCCAGACTTTTCAATGACGAAAAAACTACTTTATATTGTTTACATTTTTATAATCTTTTTTCACATGTTAAACCAGAACGGATGCAAATTGATATAGCCAAGTCAAACAATCACTCGCCCTATATATGCCTCAACAAATCCAGGTTATATTTATCTATATAAATATTTTTGTAACATGTAGTTTGAATGCTCAGGTTAAATGCTGAACCCTACGTGTGAAACACAAATAAATCAGGATTTATATTGTTTGCCACAATTCCTTCCTAAACTTCTAAGGCCATATTTGACGGAAGGAGTTCCCAATTCCACTCCCTCGTGTTTCACGTACATGTTTTTTAAACTGCTAAACAGTGCGTTTTTTAAAAATTTCTATACGAAAGTTGCTTTAAAAAACCATATTAATCTATTTTTTAAAAAAAATAGTAATTACTTAATTAATTATGTGTTAATGAGTCGTTCCGTTTTCGTGCGAAGAAAATAAGTTTCAACTCGCCCAAACAAACACAGCATAAGCACACGGGACGAAACAAAGACTTATTTGGTAAATTTGATGACCAAACTTTCTTTTGATAATAAAAAATGGGTTCCAAGTAAAATCTCTCTAAGACAAACCATTTCAACAAGAAAACTATATACAAATACCAAAGTATAAAATTCAATGTACACGAGAAAGTTGTGGGGTATCGTACAAGCTTCAGTACTGATGAACTCTCTTTTCACTTTGAAGGTCAAGGGTTAGCTCATAGCTTGCTCGAAGTCAAAAACAACGTGCACGAAACCTGCAATCTTTCGTAACAGTCTCTGCCACGCTGCACCCCTCCTGTACCTAAACCACCCTACCCCGCGAAAAATAGAATTCCAAAAAAAATATATAAGAAACTGTAACTGTCGTAATTTTTTTTATGTAATATACTATAATTAAAATATAATTATATTATAACTGTACTGTAATAATATTATAACTATAATATAACTGCCATATAATTTACATAAAAAATATATTAAACTATGGTTTGATTGACTAGCATCAAAATTTCATGTGTGACTTATATAAAAGAAACTTTTTTATACATACCACAAATAGTTTTGGGAGGAAAAAAAAAACGAGCACAAGTTTTCTCGCAATTCTGCAAAAAAGACCCGCGCGCCGCGTCCGTGGCTGGCTCGACCACTTCCCATTCCTTCCCGGGCTCGCCGCGTCGCCACCTCGTCTCCCCTGCGGCGGCGGCGGCGGCGGCGAAGGAAGCCATGCTGACCGGGCGGGAGAGCCTGGTCCGCCTCATCGGCCGGCGCCGCCGCTCCCCTCTCCCCACCGCCCTCGCCCCCGCCGTCCCCACCTCCCGCTCCCTTCAGGTTTAGTCAAACCTCGCGCGGCGAACTCACCCACCCGCGGCATCGATGGTTCCACAGATCTCACTGCTCCGACTCTTTGTGTTCTCTCCAGGATTACGCGGCCGATGCGGAGAGGGAAGCCGCGGCGGGTGGTTCTTCGTCGGGAGGGGGCGACGTCGCCGGCGCGGCGGGGTGGGTGGCGTGCCCCGTCTGCGGCGAGTCCATCCGCGGCACGGATTACTGCGTCAACACGCACCTCGGTTCGTAATCGAATTTGTGAACTCCATGTCTGTCCTGAGCCCCGTGGGGTGTTGGGTGTTCCCCTGTGTTTCTACGGTGGGGAGGAGAGTGATTGGGGATTACTAGCTGGCTGTGCCGCGCGTGTATGTTCGGAAATGCTGCCGGTTGACTAGTTCCATCCCGAGCTGGCTAAACGTTGCTCTGATTATACCACCCAAAGGCCTAAGCAGCCAGCTTTCTCCGGTTAGCTACACTGCCAAGCTACAAATTGGCATTCATGTTTGCTTGGCTGCTCGCACAGTTGTAATTTGTCATTTTCATTCTGCATTGTCATCTGTTGGTTGATTCTTTAAGTCAAATATATGAGTTTGTGTTCATTGTGTTGAACTTATTTTTTCCCCAAGTGAATTGTTGTGTTCGTTGCTTGCTGGTGTTCTAAAGCTTTACTATCTCATTCTGGCATGTAACTATGCAGATATATGCCTTACAAGAGGAACAAAACGGAAGTTAACTCAGAGCACCCTTCTTGATTTCAGTTTCAGTAGAAAAGCCACAGATGATTCCGCTTTGAACAATTTGAACGACAGTGATGAGGCAGAACATATGGAACTGACTGATGGAAATGCATCTAGCGATGGAACTTTCTTCTCGTTGAATAATGATAAGGTCAATTCAAAGGGAAGTGCTAATGCTTCATCACCTGGTTGCCTGCACGGCTCTCCTGACATTTCGGAGACATGTGATACCTGTCTACCACCCGATGCATTATTGCCATACATGGAAAATACTGCAAACAATGGTGTAGTCAAGAAGTGCTTGTCCCACATGCCTTCAACTGACGCAACTTTGTGTACTATTGGCGCACTTTCAGTGACAGATTCTAGTGATGCAGTAGTAGTTGACACTGTCATAGTGGGCAGGAGGTTCCATGAAAACATAGAATTGCAAGAAGGTGTGAGCATTACTCTTCTCAGAGACCCTCAGAATGCAAAGGACTCTGACGCTATTAAGGTTTTCCATTTCGTCTAAATAAATTCCTGTTGATATTCCTCTTCCATGGACAACTTTTTCTTAATACCATGCATAGGTGCTTTATGCAGGCTATGAATGTGAACAGACGCTTGGATACTTATCTCGAGAGCTGGCTAAAGTTTTGGCTCCTCTACTGGACAGACACTACATTGAATGCGAGGTGAGTTTACTTCTTCGTATATCGCAGAAGATGTGTAACATGGCCTGCTGTCATTTGGTTATCTTGTTGAATTAACATATGTGGGTGGATATAAATGTTGTATTTATGTAGAATGCACTACACTGATGGAACTGCAGCTATTACTATGTTGCCCTTCAAGTTCTACTTTAACTACCCTATAGGTGGTAAGGGAACCAACATTGACCTATGCGTTAGATTATCTTTGAAATCTCAATATCTCACTCCATGCCATCTAAGCTAATGGTCCCTGATGTTAATGCATGCATTAGACACAACAGCTTCATAAGCAGATATTACTTATTTACTTTATATGCTACTGTCATGCACTCTAGATTGTCCTTCTCTTTAAGTGAGTCATTCCATTCGGAATGTTGAGACGATGTTATTTCCTCTAAACCAAGCATTGCTATTTCTTCTTGAAATTATTTGGTGGTGACTTTATCAGTTGTATTAATTTTGGTGGAAATAACCATTTCACTCCATTTACTTTAGGAAGGGTGTAAAATTTCTTTTTTTGTGTCTTGCAGATGGACTCTGTACTACCAAGTTAACCATTCAACTTGTAATTATTCTTTTTCTTTTTGTTAGGGATGTGTGGTTGGTGTGCCTGAACAACAACTTGATCATGTTCCCATCCAGCTTAAGTGCCAGAAATGTACAGATAAAAATGAGACATATGATGATCTGAAGCATCCACAGTTCTTATGGGAAAATTTCATAGGTGCTGTTGGAAATGGAAATTTGCTGCAACCTGGCAGTACAAGATACCAGACAAATTTTAGTTTGATGATAACAGATGTGATGGCAAACCATTCACACCTTTTTAGTGACAAGGAAAAGTCATTTTTAGGTTGTTTCTTATTTCTTCCCCACTATATATCTTATATTCGTGAATTAAAAAGTACTCATCGAGGACTCTATGTTCTTATCCTCAACAGACTCTTTTCAGTTGTTATCAGATGATGGACAAAGGCTCTTTGTTAGGATCTACACTCGAAAAGGTTGCTATATCGGCATCAAGTAATAACTGAGATGCTCATTTTACTTTATTCTTGATTACATATTTATTTTGAGACTTACTGGTAGCATGTTAAGAATTGTCGGTCTTGCACTTGCAAAATATAGCAGATGTACAATATGAATTTGGGAGCACTACTTTCAGAAGGGGCTCCATGTGCTACTTAATTGCCTAGACTATCCACCCATTAACTATAAAATGTTCTCTGTGCAGCTTTCTTACCTCGTGAAAGCGATTAAGTCTGAAATGATTAATCCACAAGATCTAGGAATTTTATATTGTGTACTACTGTACTATAGTAATTACCTTGGGTATGCTACACTTCTGTATTAATTGACACATCTGTTGATCTTTTCATTTTACTCATAATGATCCACAATTGCATCTAGACTTTTAATGCCTGTGTTACTTGGGTAGTTTGATACACATACTTATAAACACCTTAAATTTCTTGTAGGGCCATGGTTTCGAATGAGCAGTATCTCATATCGTGAGATATCAGATCTGGGGCAGGCTGCCATGGAACTTAAGTGTAATAATCTGGACTTGCTCACTTTTACTAATTCATATGTAGCCATCCGTTAGCTGCTTGAATCATGATCTGTTTCTTATATAGTGGCAGGTTATATTGACATGATATCCTGCATGGATGATATATCTAATTATGATTTGAAGGAGGTTATTGATATCCTAAGTGTTCCTGAAATGAAAGAAATTCTAAAAGAGCTCCAAAAGGTTTTAAATCTTGTATTTAATATTTTTTCTCAGCAATGCACAGGTTTGATGTTTACATGTTGAGTAAATAGTCATATTCAAGATTGGTGAAGTGAGGTTCGTGTTTGGTAGTTCCTTTTTGGCCAGCTGACCGCTTGATGTAATAACTGGCGAGATGCTGCTGCTGTCCAAATATATGCATCTTGACTTTGAGAATCGCCATGTGTTCATTTTTTTTTTCAAGAGAACTCAGAATCACCATTTCTTCATATATGGCTACTTTCAAATTGCATAACTTTGGGATTTTTTAGTTGCAAAGTTGATGGATTAGACTACTATAATATTGCAACAGATTACTGCCAAGTGCCGCTATTGATATATATATCTGTATCAATTAAACTTATCTGACAACACATGGCTATGCATGCGCTAGATAAAATACAAAGCACAAACATGATAATGATGACTTACAAAATGATGTGACCATTGAGGGAGAGTTACACAGGATGTGACAATAAATACAACTAGATGAAACCCCGTGCGTTGTTGCGGGAGTTTAATATGATAATAGTAGAAATAATGTGTAATATAGCTGGTCGACGTAAGCTTATAGAATTTGTATTTTCGATCGATCATTGGAAAAGACTATAAACCACTTAAGTTGATGTGGTTTATGATAATTTAAATAGTATATAGATTAATAGTCCAAAAGTACAAGTAAGGTGATGTGACTTCATGAGAGAAAAAAATAGGGAAATAATTTTGACTATAAATTAATCATCTACAGGCTAGAAATAATTGAGGTGATGTGGTTTAATGAGAGAAGATAGAAAACATTAACTAAGTGAGGATGAAGTATATAGGATATTGTAGAAAATGATGGGGAGATGTATGTTGAAATATTATGTAAATTATGTGGGATGATGATTTAACATGCTTGTATTTTAAAGCTTTAGAATATAATAAACTATAGATGATATAGCATGTTTGCTTGAGGATTAAGATATAATAATTGCTAATGGATGATGATGTGACATCTTTGCATGTTGAGCTTTAGGATGTAGTGGGTTGTAACTTTATAGATAATATAGAACTATAGATTAGTAGTTCAGCACTGAACCTACAAGAAAAAAAAATCATGCACGCATACACATACGGACTTGGAACAAAATGATTGTAACAAGGGATATCATGGAATGTACAACGATAGATATGCATAAACATGTTCCCTTGATCAAATTGACGTAGAGGAAGATTTTGTAAAATTTGATGAGCATTGGAGAAGTAACATACTCTGAATGGATGGACAGCAGTAGTGTGCAGCTCACTCTGAAGTTCAGAGTCCTTATTGTTCTAGTTCACCATTGGATGACAAAGTTATCAGAAAGTCTTTTATCCTGTGTATCATCTCCTTTCAGTTTGTATCTGCCTACCAGCTGGTTGACTCAGTGGATTTTCCCCCTTTCTTTTGCTTTCAGAATAACGCCAGCTGCACACGCCGTCATGAGCTTCTTAGCACCCTTCTGTCTTTATATCATAGTGGAACCTGGTAAAGGCTCTATGCTTGTTGCCTTTGTTGGTATCATGGCCTTATAAGAAAATTCACCCCTGGAACATGCAGCACAATTCTACCAAAGCGAATTCTGAAATGGATAGGAACATGCATAAGAACTTCTGATGTGGCTGATGAACTTCTGTGGCATGTCCAGGTGATTACAAAACTTAAAAATCTGACTTTACTGTTTATGCTGTCAACATCATTATTTCATCCAAATAGCTACTTTTTCCATGTAATGATGATCATGATCAATTATGCAGAGGCTCTTCTTTCTAAATTGTGATCAAGACCTCTCATCCTTTCTATTAGTGGATCTTGGCCTGGTGAAATTTCCAGTCTATGCCTGCACCATTTCTCACCGTGTTTTTCAGGAAAGAAGTGATCTACTTCAGTATGAAGAGGTTAACTTTTCAACTTCTTTTTGTTTTCACTCCAAAAATATAACTTGCCACTTCTCAATTGTATTTACTGTTTATACTGCATTCAGGCTATTCAAGTGGCACAGGTAATGGATCAATCTCTTGATAATAGTAACATGGAAATGGTGACAAGATGCATTGAGTTATCTGAGAATCGACTAAGCACAGCACCAAAAGAAGAAAATGCTACTAGGGCTGAACCTCCCCCATCATTCTTTTCACGTTTTTCAGCTTCTTCGGTCTATTCGAAGATACTTACATTAGGTGTATCTGTCTATGAACGTGACCGTAGGTAAGGAAAAAACTTTGAGAACATTATGGATAAACTCAAAACAATCTCTTCAGAAGTTCAGATCTATGAATTTCTAAGTTTGTGTAACTTTAGTTGACTGAAGCTTTAGCCATACTAGTTTCTTCCTTACATGAAACATTAAACATAATGAAATGCAAGGACTTGTTAACTTCTTTGCATGTTATGGCGTGCCTGTATTGCCAGTTTATTAATTGGCGAAGCACATTTCGTGCGGATTATACTTTACAGGTATACTGATGCAATAAGAGTTCTAAAAAGACTACTTAGCACTGTTGCTTCGGATAGAAAGCGAGGATATTGGTCTTTGAGGCTATCTGTTGATTTGGAGCACATGAATCGTCCAAATGAGAGCCTGTCAATAGCTGAAGCAGGGGTAATTGATCCATGGGTCCGTGCTGGTTCAAAGATTGCACTGCAAAGGAGAGTCGTGCGTTTAAGCAAACCTCCACGGCGCTGGAAAGTTCCCAGTTATGCCAATGTTGTTAAGAGAAATATAAAAGAGGTACATATCACCTGATGCTCCTCATTGTGGACATTAGAAACTTTCCTTCTGATCTATTGCATAAAGGCTGTATAAGCTTGCTAAATAAGTAAATATATTTGTGGCACTTCGTCGATTATAACAGGTAAATATAGAAGGAAGACCATTAAATTGTGAAACAGGTGCAAAGAACGTATTTTATGGATATGATGGTGAGCTTTGTGGGGTAGAGCAGTTAGCTCTACAGTACTACGCAGATGAAGGAGGGGGTTGGCAAGGTACCCATTCAGAAGGTGGCATTTGGATGACTATCTTTGGCCTTCTAATGTGGGATGTAATATTTTCAGACGTACCGGATGTTTTCCAGACTAAATTTCAGGTAGATGAGCATGCATCAACATTTTTTGTCACTTCTTTTGTTAGTGCTTAGCCATGTGCTTGATGTCTACACATAGCTGGCAACCATTCTGCTTTTTAAAGGCATGTTTGAGTCGATGCTATGCTGTATTTTCTGTAAAATGGCCATACTTTTCTTAAATTGGATTCATCCTGTGGCTCCTGTTAATCACTACCGATAGATATGGCTCATGACAACCTTTTATTTGTTTAAAGAGAAAATTGCATGTCAAACATACTGATCCATAGCTCGATTTGCACATTCTCTTGCAGACAGCCCCTCTGGACCTGGAAACAGATGACTTCTACAGATCAAGAAAGGACCTTATAGAGTCCCAGTTGAAAAGGATTCAAGATGGCAGTGCTGAAGAGATGCTTATCAGCTCCTGGGAGCTACATCAGGGGACATCCTGCAGGGGTGTTAACTGGGACCGGCATTCCTTGACAGATCTACGAGCTACCATCGTATGCACCGGTGGCCATCGCCTGGCATCTCTGCTCCGACATCTAGCCCTCGATTACAGAAGTTGGTCTAGTGGAATGCCTGATCTGCTGCTATGGCGTTTCCTTGATGAAAGAGGAGGCGGTGAAGCTAAACTTGTGGAGGTCAAAGGGCCAAGGGACCAGCTGTCTGAGCAACAGCGTGCCTGGATACTTGTTCTCATGGACTTTGGTTTTGATGTGGAAGTTTGCAAAGTGAGCCCAGTTTCTAAGAGGAGATAAGATAGGTTCCTGAGTCTAAGTTATAACTGTGTAACAATTTCATTTTATTGACCATTAATGTATGAAGTATTCAACTGATTAGAGGGCCAAAAATTGTAACATGTAAAATCAATGTTGTTGCAAATAATCTACTAGAGTAGATTTTACAAGAGCGGAAGGATGTGATAAGAACTGTAAATTTAGTCATGTTGGGGGTCATGCGAATTGGCAGCTCCTAATTTTGATAATGTAGTCCGATCTGTTTGATTCTGAAAAGATTTTGTTTTACAAATGGACAATGGCGAAGCTAGAGAAACAACAAACTGTATCACACATAAGAAAACCAACCAGTCTCACTATCACAATATGCTTTTGAGAATTTAGTCAGGCAAGCACACAACATTCATATGCTATGAACAAAAGCAGAAATACGCAATTTTCCAGATTGCTGAGAATGAGAAGGGATGGTCTTCTCCAATCACCAGGCCACTTGTCAATCCCAAGTGCTCAAAATTCATAAGTTTGGAACATAGCCAACCATGTCAATCGGTCAGTAAAAATCCGTCATCTCATCCAAAAGGGTGTCCACAAAATTAACAGGCATCCTACATGTTAGGTGCTCTTGCGTCTAATCTGTCCATCAGACGAATATGGTACTGAAAGCTTCGTGCAATGCCCTTCTCTTGCACATTTCGACGGTCCATCCACCTGCTCGAGCCCCTCTCTCCGCACGTAGCCTCATAGTCTCCTCATCATCGCCTTGAAGAGGAACCGATGAACCACCCATCGGTTGAGGGGCCATCCCTGTTGGCCGAGGCTGAGCTAGCCCACCAGGAACAGCAGCAGGCGCATACTGGCCTTCTTGAACTCCCACGCCACTACTAATGCCCTGAGAGCTTCCAGCAGCCTGTTACAAGTTGCAAGAGTACCAAATATTGGAATAAATACCACATCTTTATAATAAACAAAAAAAAATAGAACATATTAAAGTGTATTGAATCAATGAATGAATGCACCAATTTAAAGTGTTGCAGTTACAGAGAAGAATGAGAAGTTTTCATCAAATTCTTTCTACCTCACATGAAGTAGCCAAATCAGATGAAATAGAATAACTCAAGTACTCAACATAATTAGCAAGTACAAAGTAAGGCCCAAACTGACATGGTACATAGTAATGCCATAATATAGCAAGATAACTTAAACAGCCAATATGTGAAGTTGAAAGATTACTATGCAAACCAAATTGTTTACGGATATGAAATGCATTGTCAACTGAGACATCGTTTCTGAAACTAATGGTTGGCCTTCACATCGGCACCCTATACTACTTTAGTCATGTACTCATGTGGTGGCATGTTTCAGCTTGATCACAATTTGCTGACAGTATTTCTTATTTCAAGTCTTGTATCAAACTTTTTTTGATAGGATGTCAAGTTAAAAAGAATCTAAAGTTCGCACTTTAAAATTCAGTATTCCTTAAATACCATTTTCTGAAGAAATTTTACCAGAGCTTTGTACAGCTAGAATCTATTAAGATTCATGCATGATGCTCTCCAAAGAGGAAGACTTGCAATCATTCAAAGATGATGGAATTTCTCATGTATATATAAATACACATCCAACCATAAAATCCTCAACACCTATACTGTTGAAGGAGCAAAAATATATTAACTGTATAATCTAGTGTTAATAGCCTAATACTATCAACTAACCGTGTCATCGGCACCAGCCTTGCCAGGGTTCATTCTGCTTGCTTTAAGTGCGGCAGCAAGATCTTCGGCCTACAGACAAAAAGACGTTGAAATAATATGGTTATCAATCATAAAATTCAAATACAGCATGAGAGGCCGCAATGATGAACAGCATACCCTTTTAGCCCGGGACAAATATATCTGTTCAGCATTTTCCTGTTGATATCTGGCAATTTTAGCTTCAATCACCTCGACATCTATCCCCTCGATCAGGTTGAAAGCTTGAAAAACGAATTTCAAACAAGCAAATCTTGATCAAAACATTTGCTTCCTTACTGTTCAAGAATGACCAAACTACAGACTACAAACAAACAAAACAACTTACTCATATCTTCAACTTCCTCAAGATAGTCGTTGTAGTCTTTCAGGGACGGAAAATGCTCCCGCGTCTTGTTGAATCTGAGATCATATCCACACAAAACATCAAACTTAGGATCTTGACAGATAAATCTTTTCTTTTTTTAAAAAAAAAAATCTGAGGAGTTCAGGTTGGGTAGCTCACATGCTGGCAATCCTGCGGCGGATGGTCATCTCCTTCGCCCACGCGTTACGCCCTCCACCAGACGCAACCACCATCTCGCCTCCTCCTCCTCCGCCGCCGCCGCAAGATTACTGGCCGCGCAGCCTCGCCGTAGACTGAGAAGGTGGCTAGGGTTCTCGCCTTCTCGGACGGGAAGAGAAGGGGAAGGAGAAGAAGCCTAGGGCCAGAAAAGCGATTACTGAAAAACACAGGTGGGTTTCTGAAAATGTACGTGTCAGGTTGGATCTGGGCCGCCCATTCCTAATCGGACGGCTCAGGGACAACTCATCACGTTTCTTTACCCAAATTTTGTCTATTTGACCATTCTCGAAAACTTATTTTAAATATAAACTCTGTCAAAAAAAATTTAAAAAATGAACCTCAACCTCAGAGTCAGTGTCAGTGTTGACCTATGCCATGATGACGAACAATCACGGATGAGGGTCTGACGTGTCACTGAGTTAGCATCAAAGTTTTTGACGTTAACCCCATTTGTCATGTTGGTATATTAACCGCTACGGCAAAGCCGTTATATATAAACGTCATCGTAGATGGTGTTGAGACATTGGACATGAACATCATGCTCATTGATGTTGAGATTGAGATCTGTTTTTTATCGAAGTTTTCTATAGGGTCTATATTTAAAATAAGTTTTCGAGAAGGGTTAGATAGTCAAAATTTCGGTGTTTCATTAGAGCAAGTATTATAAACATGTTAGTACAAACCCTTATATTCCACTTATATGTATAAATGGGGAGGTGGATGAGAGAAGAAAGAAGAAAGAGGATGAGAGACTCTTATGCAAAAGATAACTTTTTCACAAACTTTAAGAAAGAAAAAGAAAAAAGTGATGCTGATTAGATGAAAGTGAATAAAACAAATAATTATGTTGTATTGGGGCTCTTATATTAAAGGCATTGTGTAACATATATTGTCTCATAATAATTAATTAGTTGATGATACCGAATATATTAGGGGTGAGTTCTTTATCTTACTTTACTAACTCACGTCTCTTTTTTCGCGCGTACGCTTTTCAAACGGTTAAACGATGTGTTTTTTGCAAAAAGTTTTTATACGAAAGTTGCTTTATAAAATCATATTAATCATTTTTCAAAAAAAATTAATAAATATTTAATTAATCATATGCTAATGAGTCGTTTTTCATACCGAGAAAATTTCTTCCCAACACATCTAAACGAACACACCCAATCACCCCTGATGTGACAATCACCCCTCTATAGTCCCTCCCGTGACGTCACGTCAACCTCGCCGCCACGAGAAACCACATGGCGCTTCCGCTTCGCCTCCTCGGCCGCCTCGCCGGCGGCGGCGGCGGTCGGCGCCTCCCGCCGTCGCTGGCCGTGCTCCACCACCACCTCTCCGCCTCGGATCCAAGCCCCATCCACCACGCGCCGCTCCCGTTACCCCCTCGCGTGCCGCTGCTCCCTTTCGGCGTTCCCGCGCGAAGCTTCTCCTGGTACTCCCGCTCATCGGCGCCGCCCGGCCCCGCCGCCGGGGAGAAGGCTCCCGAGGAGGACGTGCACGCTGAGGGGGAAGGCGTGTACCTGCATGACGCGGGTAGTGCTGATTACGGGGAAGTGGTCGCCAGCAGCGCGGCAGGGTCGTCGGCGGATGCAGTGGGAGTAGCCGCCGCGGGAGATGGCGGCAGCGCGTCGGGGTTAGCTGTCAGCTCACTGATTGACATCCTCGACGGATTTCGTAATCTCACCGGGATCCCATGGTATGCGCGTCCTGCGCTGTCGTTACTGCTCTTGCTGCAATTGGTTGAAATTTTAGGCCCCATTTGAAATACGGGAGATTTCCGATTAAAGTAATGGAGGAAACTGATATGTTTGCTGTAAATTTCGTACATTTTAAACGAGTTCTTCATTGGTTTAGTTGGTTTGAATGCCTCTGATGTAGTGTTCTCATGTAGTGTGCTTTGTTTTTCTTTTTTTTTAAAAAAAAAACCTCTCATGTAGTGTGTTGTGGTGAAAAGGAATCATATTCAATCTCTACTTAGTTCTGTTTCTACTTCATTATCTCCAAATATCACGGGTATACCAATCGTATATTTGTATTCCGTGAAGCCTTAATCACAAATGTTATATCAAAGCAACTAGGTGGTTCTGGTGTTTTGAATCATTGTACCTTGTTTGGTGTTTGCAAGTGTTATGATTTCGTACATATTGAATTGAGAGTGTTCTGGATCCTTTATTGCAGGTGGATAACAATTTCTCTGTCAACTGTGGCCATGAGACTGTTGATACTTCCAGTACTTATAACACAAATTAAGAAGGCTGCTAAAATTGGCGAACTATTACCAGAATGTAAGTTCTAAATTTGTTTTGTAAACTGCTAGCTGTCCTTTTTCATATCGTAGTAAAATCTTCACAATACATTGTCTAGCTTGTTCATGTAAAATATCCAATTAATATGGTTCTTTTCCTTTGAGATTTTTTTTTTCTAAATTTCCAATGGATCCATATACGATTACCATCCGACATAAAGTACTAGCCTCTTCCAGCTGTGATAGTGATTATTCTATTCTATGTCAAAATGCTTATTTTAGGTTAGCCATAGCCTTGATTTCAGTCATACAGTTGTCCCATTGAATTTATATTCTTTACATTTCTTGCTTATGTTTGTGTCTGATTCCATTCTCATATATCTCCTTTTAAAGTGCCTCCTCCATTCCCCCCTCCTCTATCAGGAAGGAGCTTTCGTGACCAGTTCTCTCTCTATCAGAAGAAAAGGCGAGAACTTGGTTGTCCCTCCTTTCTTTGGAACTGGGCCTACTTTTCAGTCCAGGTAATGATAAAAAAATGTAAAAAGGTCTTCTATCCTTGATATTGTCTAATAATAGCTATGAATCTTACATTGGCATCATAATTTATTTTCCAAAGTATTTCGTTATTGTTTGTTGTATATGCAGTTCCCGTGCTTTATACTGTGGATGTCAACAATACGGACTATGTGCTTGAGCAATCACCCTGGACTAGATAATGTATGTAAAAGGTATCTCTGTACCCAATTCTTTTTATTATATTACACATTTTTACTAGACTTTAGTTTCCTCTAAAGAGTACCACATGGGGGGGACTGAATATCATTGTGTTAGCAGCTATACTTTATTATTGATAGTGTTTCCCCCTGTTTTATAACCATTCATGAGTTATGTTCATTTTTAGTATTGTTTTGATGCTTTAAATTCCATTGCAGAGGGTCCTTTATTTTCATATGCTAAAAAACATTTCTATTAATTAAAATTATGATACATCTCTTTAGAATTTCAATAGAATAAAAACTATATATCAGTTTTTTCCCTGTGCCTTTGGCATGTTTGCCAGATCAAATGGAATACAGTTAAGAAATGCTGTCACACATGCATTGGGTCATTTAGGCTTGAAAAATTAAAAGGCAATGTGGAATTGCAAAGAACATTATTCGTACTATAGTCCAAGGTGATTTAGACTGTTCTTCCAAAAGAGCTAGAGCACATAATATCTATTTAAGTCGTGATACAAATAGGTACTAGTGTCATTGTGAAATAGTCAGAAGTACATTTTCACAATTTTTATAAAAACAGCGAATGAGTTGTTTTCATGTTTAAATGAAGGAAACTTTGTGAGCAGAGCATGCTAAGTAAAATTGATTTTTTTTTGTTGCCATAGAAGAAGTTTATTTTTTATTATTTTTTTCCATCTCTATGAATCAGATGCACAATTGCAAATGTTCAAGGTTCCTGGTTCTTAATACAATAGATATATTCATATTCTTATACTGTTTAGTAATTTATTTTATTTTGACCTTCTTCAGGTTTAACCTTTTGTTTTCATTTTTTTTTACAATTGTACAGGGTGGTATTCTGTGGTTTCATAACTTGACCGAGTTTCCACATGGTTCTTCAGGCCTTGTTTTTCCTACCCTAGTTGCAGGTCTCCATTACTTAAATATTCAGGTATTCTCCGTGCAGTTTTTGTTTCATATATTGTGTTTACTGGTTTTTCTTTTTCTAGTGTGGCCTTTTATCATGTAAGTCTAGTGCCTATCGAATAAAAGTTATAACAGGCTGATAAAGTAAAGACTATGCTTGCTTGCACGGATAGTTGCTGAGAATAGTTGATATAGCTGCCCAATAGGACAAAAATTTAAATTTTAATCTAGAAAGCTGCAACTGCTCTGATAAATATATGGGATTTCCATTTTTTGTGCATCCATGTGAGCTATTCTGATATTACATTAAGGGCTTTAAATAATGCTGTTGCTGATTTTGATTTCTGATTGGTTTCTGACTTCATCTGTCTTATGGTGGATGGAGCGCACAATGTAGTTTGAGAACTAAGTCTGAAGTCCCACTATGAATTGACCTAGAGCTACTTAGTTTTGATCATGTTTATGAAGCTACATATTTTGTTCATGTTGATGACTGTTTGGTTTGTTGTCTCAGATTTCCTTTCATGGAACCCATACCAAGCATTATCCAGGTATTTTTGGCGTTCTGGCAAAGGTATGCTCCTAAAACCATTGATATAATGCACGTAAGCTGTAGTTGTCACAAGTTCTCCAGTAAATTACTGGCATAGGAAACTGGCTTGTTGTCAAGATCCTGTCGTAATAACATCAGTGATTGAAAACTCAATCAGAAAATTTCATGGTTTTTTTTACTTGTTTGGTGGAAACCAGTAGTAGATAAATGTATACAGTTGCGTGGTTTAGTTGGTAAATATTACCAAGAATATACCAAGAGGTTTTCTTCTGTAGTTTGATCATACGGTGTCAAAATGATCAGTGCACGCACTGTCAAAACTCAAACAGCACCATTGTTATAACTGTATAATGGATGCTATACTGGCATGTGCATGTTGGCTTTGCCCCTGTACTGGTTTTCCCTAGTGGGTGCTGGTAATATGTTGTTGATTGATTGATTTGGGTAGTGTTTGTTATTAAATGTTGTTTAGGTTTGGAAATTGTAGAATATGTACAGATACAGAGAAAGGTAATTATGATTTAAACTGACCAGTTACCATCAAGTACAGAGAGAAGCAATTTTATTCATACCGACCAGTTGACCACAGGGTAATTGGCCAGGTGCTGAAACTGATGAGTACTGGGAAAAAAACTGCAAAACGGTTATTGCAGCCCTGTATTGGCTACATGCTAATGCTGTGTTGTCGTACTGGAAACATGTGCATACTTGGGAAAATGGCATATCGGTTTTTGCAACCTGTATTGGCACATGCTAGTTTTGTATTTGCCAGACCTTTACTTTCTTGTCAAATTATAAGTGAGAACAAGCTATGTTGCTATCTCTAAAGATTCTTGCGAGGCACCAGGCATGAATTATGTTTGGTAGTATAGTGATCTTGATCTTGGTAGCTACAATAGGGCATTAACGATATTTTATTTGGTCCAATAATGTTCATCAAAATACTGTGAATCAATCGTTATATTCTAGCTGATGTTTCCTTTTCTCCTTCTGAATGTATTGATATTCTTATTTGCAGTACTACAGGGTATACCTTGAAATCCTGACTATCCCTTTGTTTCTTATTGGGTATGTGATTCCTCAGGTCAGTTTCTTGCAAATTGTTTTAATTGTTTTATTTATTTACAGATGAATATCATGCACATCAGAATATCAGATTGTTAAATATGTACAAAGTCTGACTTTCTTTATGCAACATTTTGGTATAGATTGATGGGATTAAAACAAATTTGCTTAACTATTTTCTTGGAGGTTGGTAATTGTTAGAATAGTGATTAGTAGCTTCACTTAATCCTACTTGCTGTCAGCCTGTCACAAGTAAACCGGGAAAAATATAGCCCATGGGATGAATTAAGATATTGCAATTGTACCGTGTGCAACTTTTCAAACTAATATAAGCATGATATATGTTATGTTAAAATCATAGGTGCATGATTATTGTAGCATACACTACCAGCCACCATACAGCTTGTCATGGGGGGCAAGCTAATTGGCTTGTTGTCGTTGAGATACAAAAAAGTTTGCTTAAGATAAGATTGAGTTGAAGCAGGAGCATCAAGTGGTTGGTATCAATTGTTCGAAGAGCTGCTATTTATCGACACTGGCCACTGTATCTTGCTTAAACAAGAATAAATCTAAGTTGTCTTCAACTGGACCTTGGAACCTTGGTAGACAGCACAAGAGAAGAGCTCCTAGTTAGCCGATTAAGGGTGTCTCCCTTACTATTGGTCTCCATACCCCATACCCAACTCCATTCATTACAATTAATACTAGTGTGATCAGATTTCAATACAATTATTCAGTTGAAGGTGTTGTTATAGAAAGCATGGTTGTCATCATCCAAAATTTCAAACAGACTGAAAGAACACAATTCTTTGCAACCTCTGTTTCATTAAAGAAGGGCTGCTGCATTCCATTTACTTCTATCTTTCATTGGCAGGGTAGCCTGGTCTACTGGACTACAAATGGTTTAATTACTGTAGCTCAGGTCAGTACTATATTTTGTTTTCTCTGATGTAAAGGTCACTTGTTAGTCAAGATGGAATATCCAGCATCTGTGTTTCTAGTGACCCCATGCCTAACTATCTGTATGTATATGATGGTACAACAAAAGCTTGTTCTTTTACATCTTTTCTAGAGAAGTGTATAGAATTCAATATAGTGTCTCGCACTTTATTTAGAATAAAGAAGATATATTCAGACCAGGTTCAGTAGAGTTTTCTTTCTTTGATTTCTGGCAATTTGCTATCAGTCCAATATATGGACAAGTCTGGCATGTGTTGTTACACTATAGCACCCCTTTTACAGTTCCAATGGTCAACAAACAGTTAGGTTAGGTTCTCATATACTTTAGTTTAAATGAACATTGTGTGATGAAATTTACACTGTATTTTGTATTGCATCTGATTTTTCAATGATAAAAATGCAGCAATTGTCCCTCAAAAATGACACTGTCAAGAAGGTGTTGGGATTGCCTGATACTAGAGCTCACCAGAAGTTTCCTCGTGTGGGTCGTAAGATGATGCAGGTAGAGGCATCAGCTAGCCATTGTCATCATGATAATCTAAATATCGATTTATTAGTTCCCCACCCACTTTCATGCCAGCTAAACCACATTATTGCATTCAGTCTTCACACACATGCTATGTTTCTGAAGTTTGTGTTTTCTTATTTGTGATAAAACTTTCAGGAACGGCCTCTTGAAGATGCTCACATGCACACTACTTTGACATCACCAGATAATGAAACCACCAATAACATTATGGAAGGAAAAGTATCTGCATCCAGTTCACCTGAGGAACTACTTGAAGTATGAATCTCTTTTTCGTTATGAACGCATATGATCTGCAGAATCTTGCCTTGGAATATTGTTCATTATGTAGTCTGTTGCCTCTTTTTTTTTGTAGCAAGCATTACAACATTTGGAAACTGGAAACCAGGATCAAGCTATTCCAATGATCAGGTATCAGCGTGACTTGGTGTTAAGCTTTCAGTTGGCTAACATCCCATTTGCATACAATGGAAGTTAATGGATAATTGTGTCTCCACAGAACAGCAATAGAGAAAGACTCTAGTCTTTATGTAGCACTGATTGGTATGGGACAGGCGTTGTTCTCAAACAGGTTGTTTCCTGAAGCCACAGTGTGTTTTGAACATGCTATACCAAAAGTATGTTGTAACATCATATATTCTTTAGTACTCTTGAAGATGGTTTGAAGCAGTATACCAGGCAGGTAGGCAGTAGTTTAAGACTTCTTGTTCTTTGTTGTGTAGATTGAAGAGCAGGATCCACTTCTTGTGCTTGCATGCTATGGTGCAGGGCTTTCGCGTATGCGGCAGGTAGAATAATACTACATGATGTTCTGGCTTTTGAAGCATTTGGAATGATAGTGAACAGTACAAACATTTTGTTTCTTTTTTCTATTTTAGGGTGATAACAAAATGGCAATCGAAAACCTCCAAAGACTAGCAGAGCTCAAGGAACCAGAAAAACCCATTAACAAAAAATGCTATTACCAAGGATTGGTTGCTCTAGGAAGGTAAACAATCCTTTTTCATGGCATGTCATCAAGAGTATGCATATTTTCGAGTTTCACCTGCTGCAAAACAAAGTGGAATTGCTTGACAATTGTTTTCAATATTGTATTGCATCTCTTGCACCTCTTTTAAGGATCATGAGTCTGGCTGTGCGTAATTTTTTACATATTGTGCTATTGGAACCTTGGAGATTCTTAATTTTGCCAAATATCTTTTATTCATATCTCCACTGCTTGCCTAACATGCTGATGTTTATTGAAGTCACTAATACCTTTTTGCAGTATACTAATTAATGAGGGGCGGAAGTCTGAGGCTGTCAAATTCGTGCAACGAGCGGTTGCTTATGATCCTGATTGTGAGATATATCTGAAAGAATGTGATGACACAACAGAAGATAAGCCGAAATCAGCAGAGCACTGAATTGCCACAACTGAATATCAGAGCCAGGCATCATAGATGACATGTTCCTTTTTTTTTGACAAACAATACAATTTTGTACGATCTGTACACATTCTGCATCAAATCTGTCCAATACACTCACAAGATTTATAATATAGCCTGCAAGAATGCGAGGACACTTTGATCAACAGAAAACTGAATCGCCAAGCAGCAAAAGATGTCAGGACACACTTTGATCAACAGAAAACTGAATTGCCAAGCAGCAAAAGATGAAGTCAGCATAGATGATGTGTTTCAAACTTTCTTTGACAAACACAGAAGGGCAAATAGCCTACGGCCCATTTTTCATTGAAAAACGTGGCCACCAAACATGAACATCTGGAGCTCAAAACAACAGCAAAACCTCCGCCACCAAACATGAACATTCAGAGCTCAAAACAACAGCAAAAGCTCCGTCGGGACAGAGGTTACAGAACAGTTCAAATGTATGGAAATACAGGCCTCAGATTATGAAAAAGAGCAAAAATTATATCTAGAATATAACCATGGAAACTACATCTCACTCTGCACATCGATGATCAATCATATCATACACATAACCATGGAAACTGCAGCAAATGTCAGAACGCGCAATTGTTCCACTTAGTTCTCATTACAGCAGTTTATAAAGTTCAGAGCATAATGGAAAATGGCCAACAACCGGGAAACAGAAGAGTTCATAGTTTCCCTCTCTGAGTCTAAACCTATGAAGAAAGAAGACATCCAATTCTCTGTCATTCGATCTGAAGCAGCGGAAATTACTGAAGAGATGAATGAAGAAATGCCTGTCGGAGGGTTCTGCTCCTGTAGTTATGTCTTCCTCTAAGCGGCATCCACATTGGGGTATCCCAACAACCTAACAGCAACTGAATTTGCGAAGGACCAAACAAAACAATAAAGCAAGTTAGGAACAGATGCTACAACTCACAAACCGTTTAAATTTAGTAATCATCTAAAAACATCTGGGGTCACCCTTCTGTAAAAATATAGAAATGAACAGTAAAATTAATAAAAGGGATAACTCATCTAGAAACCAGCATAATGACCAGAAGCTGGTGTCATGATTTAATGGCAACAGTGTTGTCTATTGTATACAGTACAGTAGTACAAGTGAACATTTTTACAAGTTAGCATGTGCAATGCATGTAAGACTCTTTTAAATCAAAGACTCTGTTTCTAAGACTGAAAAAAGCTTACTGAGATGATCTGATCTTAAATCCCTTAACTCTACTAACAAGGAAAAAAATAAAAGGATCAAATGAATTTTCTGAACTAGATTGGTGTATGAAACTAGTATTTTCCTTATCAGGTTTGCGCATGAATTTTTAGATAATGGATAAAACCCGGCCTTCACTTCAACTAACAAGTCAGTGTTCTGAATCACAAACAAAACTAGCTTCAGGCCATATTTTAGCATCTGTACACAGATTGAAAAACCACAAGCCAAACTCTGAATACCTACTTATTTTCACTTGACTCCCTTTTCTTATCTACAAGATTTTTCAAACAAGTTTCTGACAATAACATTTTGCGTCAAAGAAAAATGTCTCTCTCAACAAAACATGTGTGCATTTACCTTGATGACAAGTGGATAGAGCCTTATTAAAAGCAGTTCATTAGAAAGAAATCAGTACATAAGTTGTCATGAAACACACACAGCATTATGACTGATCTAGCAGAGTGCAATGTGCACGAGAGATCCGAACACCATGAACAATTGCATCCAGGAACGGAACTAACACAATTTGCAGCAATCTGACACAAGAAAAGATCAAGAAATGAAGAACCCAGTAAGGAAATCGATGCTATGCATCATCAGGAAATCTCACCTATCGTCCTCGTGGAGGCATAGACGCCGCCGGGTGGTGGTGCTCCGTCTACCACGCAGGTGGCGGCGCCGGGATCACGCCCGGCGGTGGTGGAATGACACCTGGCGGAGGTGGCGGCGGCGACAGCTGTGGTGACGGGGGCGGTGGTGCTGGCGGCTCCCCGTTGAGCTTGGGCGCACCTGGAGCAGAAGGTGGTGGCGGCGTCGGCGTCAGTTCTGGAAGATGGCCTTGATAGGCCAGAGGATTCCATGGCGGCGGCTGTATGGAGGGGAGCAGCAAGCCGTATACCGGCGCAGACACCAGAGGCGCAACGAAACCAAGAAACCCACTGCTGGTCTCCAATGCGTTCCCCGCCCACTGGTGCGTCCATTCCGGTCCCGGCCAGGCTGCCGTGGCCGGAGACGAGAAGCCGATCACCGATGAGTCCGCCGCCTTGGGGTCCCTCGAGGACCATTCTTGGCGGCGCCCGCCATCTCCAGGAGCGTCCACCGCCGCGCGCGCTCCGCCTCGCCCCGATTCTTGACGGCGCGAGGAGGAAGCAGTGATGATGTCCTCGCGCCGCCGCCGCGGCAAGTCCGTCGGCGGGTTGGCGGCGAACTCCGCCGCGCACGCTCTGGCGTCCTCCCGCGCTCTCCGGCTGCTCGTTTCGTTGAACAGCGGAAGCGCTCCGTAGTGGTATACCTTGTTCTTGGTGAAGAACTTTCGCCGGGCGTGAGCGGGAGCGATCTCAGCCGGAGCAGCCGCGGCCGCGGCTGCAGCTGGAGAAGTCGCCGGAGTCGAAGCCGCAGCCGAATCCGAATCCGAAGCCGAAGGCGGAATACGCTTCCGTGGAGCAGCTCGCGCCCTCCTGTGCGGGTCTGGAGGTGGAGAGCGGATGCGCTTCACAGCTGGGGTTGGCGTCTTCTTCTTTCGACCACCCATGGCGTCAGCTCACGTCACGAGAGGCGGCTCTTGGTTTCTTGGCGCTCCGGTCGGCGAGCGGCGGAGGCGGCGCGGGGGGCTCTTGGTTTCTTGGTTCTCCGGCGAGGGGAGAGCGGAGGGAGGAGAGGAGTTTGTTGCGACGGTTACGGCTCGGGGCTCTGGGCGCCAAGGCGGCCGCAATTTGAAGGGAGTTCTCCCTTTCGCTGACAGGTGGGGCCTAGGTTTCCGCGTTCACTGGCAGGTGGGCCCAGCCGCCCACATGCTCGATGACGTCATGCTCGCCTCGCGACGAGAACCAGATGCGTCCATGGCGCCGCGTCGTCGTCCACGACTACGGCTCGCCGGACGCCGGTGATAGGCAGAGGAGAAGGCTAGGAATGCCATGCTCGATTGCGTGCTTCCCTGTGACATCAAAAGCAACCTGATTAACTAGCAAGCGAACGACTCCCAAGCATTTCAACGAACACCTCATGCGCGAGTAGAGCAGCGCTGAGGCGTTCGAAGCCGAACTCGTCCTGTCGCCGACCGCGGCGGCAGCGAACACCAGCGTGGAGTGGAGGGCCAACACGATTCGGTGAATATATCCAATCCAACGGGCCTTCAAGAACTCACCAAAACCAACAATCTCTGACTGAAATGTTCATTAATAATCCATCAGAGAACAAACTAGAGCCAAGCACTGACCAAAATAACCAGAAGATTACTGTGATCCAAGTAACACTGAAAGAAATCATAACACTGGCAAAAAAAAAAGTTCATAATATTAGCTTAGCCTGTGGTATATATCTCTACATAGTGATAACGGGCTAATTCGATTAATCACGTATACACTAGGATGGTTTTTACAACAAAATTAAATAGAAAGTGAGCATTTGCAGCAAAATAACTTATGAGATAGAATACCAAACTTCAAGTGAATTATAAGGTGGTTTTTACAATTTTTCCAATATTATTTGTATGATTTATATTAAAATATAAAGCAATTTATAAGTAAAGTTAATGTGGTTAATAAATTTTTTTAATAAATTATGGCTGGGAATATTTTTCTTGTATTCTGAATGCCCTAAAATACTCTCGTATTTTCTCGAAATTCCATACCTCAACAAGTAATTTTAATAGCACAAACTCCATTTCAGAAATTATTCAAATTGAAAAACCAATTAAAAAACCCCATCCTTGTTCTGGGCCATTTCTGGACGAAGTCTAACGTTCATCCTCCAGCCCGTAGCTCCGCTCGCCACCTTCTTCCTCCCTTTTCTCTCTCTCTCTCGGGCCCGGCCCATCTCCCTCCACCAGCCCAGTTGCTCCCTACTCGGCTTTCTCCTGCATGGCCTGCCTCCACTCAGCCAAACTCTCCCGCCTCCACCCACTGATAGGTAGGGTCCAAGCACCGATTCCGGCGGTCCTCGAAAGGTGGCGGCATCGGCTGTGACGTACTTCCTCCGTCCCATATTTTTAGCTTCTTTTATTTATCTCAAAATAAATTTATTTTTATAATAATTATTGCATCAAAGTTTATGACAGTAAAAATAGTTATATTAGGAATAGATAAAGTGATGAATAGTTACATTGAAATTAGATAAAATGAAAGTATTTGTCTTTTATTGTTTGTATTGGTATGTATAAAATGGATGAAAAATAAACTTATTTTAAGATAGAGATAGTCTCTCTGTCTGGACGCCTCTCCTCTTGACAGAAGGCGGTGGCGAGTGGCACTTCATGGTGGTGGGCACACGAGATCCGGGGACGAAGACAACATATGCATGGTGGAACTGCAGCCATCTATGTAACTTCTTTTTTTCACCTGGAAACCTGGAGAGTAGCATTTAACTAATTACTTCACTTGAGTATTACAAATTATTATAAATAAATATGATTGCTATTGTAACAAGAGAACATGCTTCTACCACCTGCAGACTGTGTCACTGGCCTCTCCCGGTAAAGGAATGAGATCCACAATACTGTTTCACTTTGCTTAAGTTCTCGCATGTTAGCGACTAACTACAGAAGCCTCTATAGGTGGCCAAACAGACGCAAATGATACCTTTTTTGTTGGACATTTGTGCAACATTACTTTGAACACACATCGTAAAACATCTCTATTTATTTATACAACAAAACTAGAGTTAATTGTACTTTGGTATACTTTTTTCTACTATTATAAAATTTAAAGATATTTTTGTTGGTGGTTTAGTACGTTGCTTCCGAGTCTGAGTCCAACAATCCACGCTCGTCCATCTTTGGTCAGTTCGCGTGCAAAGTCCATGTAAGTAAAAAAAACGTCCATACAAATGGATCTGGATTTTCATCCGTCGAGAAAATGTCCACTCGTTCTCCGTACAAATCATACATCCGACTGTTAAGCGTCTATATTTATTTAGGTCCAATTCTCATACGTTGTGGCTTTGCTGTTGCAGATACTACATACGTGTGCGTCGCAGCGTGCATGGCTGACGGCCGACGACGACGCGACACACGCACACACGACTGCACAGCGTGCTGCTGCTCTCGCTCGTGAACTGCTTTTGCCCATGTTTTTGGCCCATCTTCCCCTTGTCCGCTTCAATCGATCACTAGCAGCCCTCTCCATGTTCGACTCGCTCCCGTCCGCGCTTGAACACGCGCGATTCAGTTAAGTCAAAACTGAATCAAACACACGCTTGATCCAGTATTCAATCATATAAAAAACGAACTGAATCTAAACCGATCCAAACCAATAATTCTAGATGTCCACGTACATGAACAACCCATGATCCGATGGCGAAATATCTTCATCACCTACTTATACAAAAATCTTAAAGGGCTTCCTTTTTCATCTAATTATTTTTTGTCCTTCATCTGTCCCAACTCACGATTATATGGACTTTTACATCTTTAGTGGATTTTGATATACGAGAATTTAAACGAATTTTGAACAAGGGAAGACTGATAATTTTTTTTCCAAATTTGCTTTGAATGAATTCGAAAGGAAAAAATGAATTTGCTTTCAAATTTTCTAATTGAGTTTGAGAATTTTTTGAAAAAGCTGAAAGTATAGATCTAATATTTATTTATCGTAATTTTAGGTTTTCCTGATACAACACATAGGTACTTTTTCTAGGTATTAATAAAGTTTCACGATGTTGTCCTGGATGTAGGCCGCGGCGACGACAGCGAGTTTGACACACCGCCTCCGCGGCCACGGGCGCATCATCACCTTCCATCCCATGTGATTAATTCCCAGTTTTCCAAATTGATCAATTTTACCAAATTATTTTTAGATTTTTTATGACTTTTTGAGGGGAAACATTTTTAAACTCTTGAGGGAATATCCCTTCATTTGCTCAAACACCACTAAATAGTTGTGATTCTATTTTTAAAAAATTGACAACATTCACACAACATGCATATATCACTATAGAAAATCTTAATAAGGCTAAACTCAACTCACACATAGAAATAAAAAAGACTATTCATATCGAGTATGAAGTTAATTTCTGGTGGAGTTATTGATATCGTTGTACTCTACCTCGTCAAATTTTTTCAGATATTTTCATAATTTGTATTGAATTTTGATTGAAAAATGATAGACGAGGCATCCCACGAGGGATTAGAATCCATTCCCACTCAAATGCATGAAAGGAGTGTGAACATCCACTCAGTAACTTTCCTCGATAAAACTGTAACAGAACTCAATCTAATTAATTTGCTTTGACTGATACAATTAATTCGCTTTTATGGATACTAGGCTCTCCCTGTACCGAATGACATGGTGCATCCACTTTCCTCCACGATTGCGGTTGTACAGCTTGTGGCTTGAACGGAAGTAGGTCATCTCCTTGTTCATGTCGACCACGTGTTCCACAACTTGGCGTTCAATGTCGTACCGGTAAATCACGACGAAATGCACGTTGAAAAATACGCCACCTTGGTAATCGTCGGCAAACGGGAAGATGTTGTCAATGGGTTGCGGTAGCACGACGGCGCAATGCAGCGACCACGATGTCCCGCCGCCGCCACCTTCGTCGTCGTCGTCGGCAGAAGCTATCCAGAGCTCAACTTTGTCGCTGGCGGCAAGCTGCGAGTAGCACAGCTTGCCGGCCAGCTCCGTCATGGTCGCGGAAGCGCTGAACCTCTCCATGCACGGCGGGCACGGGAAACTGGCGAACTCCTCGTTGCGCGCGTCGAAGCGTAGCATCCCTGGGGTGGTGCAGCTGCCGGTAGGCGGCGACGGTAGGGCGGCGATCCAGTAGATGGCGCCGAGGATGCACGGTGACGCGGGGCCAAAACAGACGATGTACGGCGGGTCGGCGACCGGCCTCCACGCCGGCGAGCCGAGGGACAAAACCTCGCATCCGACGCTGTAGTCCGTGTAGGTCTCGTCGCAGTGGCGGATGAAGCAGTGAACCACCTTTGTCTTGCCCGTCGATTGGTCGGCGTAGAAGCCTACCCTTTGGTCCCTGAAGTAGTCCGGCGTACAGGCCGGCAGCTCGGCGATCTCTTTGGTCGCCGGGTTGCAAACTAACATCAGAGTGGAGTTTTTCATCGAGCGCAGCAACACGAGCCCATTGCAGTGCAGGGGCTGGCCCCAGTCGTTGTTGCGGTCCCTGTCGTCTGCGGCGTCCCTGCCGTCATAGGGGTCCTCGGCGTCGTCGGCGTCGGCGTCCCCGTAGTCGTTGTCGACCGCGGCCTCCCCGTCGTCGTAAGGGTCCACGTCGTCGTCGGCGTCCCCATAGTCGTTAGCGTCCGCGGCCTCCCCGTCGTCATCGTCGTCCTCGGCGGCCCAGTCGGCGGCGGCGGCGCCGTAGTCGTCGGAGACGATCGAGGACCATGCCCTCTCGTGCGAGAGCTCCGCGGCGGCGCCATGCCCCGGATAGCGAAAGAAGCCGATCGTTCCCATCCGTTGCTCTGGTAAACTCCAGTACGGCAGGACGAGCATGGACGGCGGATGGCGGCGCACCGCCGTGGTGGAGTGGTGTAGCTGGAGGCGCACGAAGCGCGGGTCGGCGACCATGGCGCGCCACGACTTGCACACGGACCTGAACCTTAGGATGGTCTTGACAGGGAGGCGGAGGAGGATTTGCTCCACGACGTCCTCCGAGATGCCGGCCGCGGCGCCGGCGGGTTCGACGCACCGCCGCCGCTTGGCCACGGGCACATCGCCACCATGTCCTGGCTGATTCATCATATCCCGTTTTCCCGCGCTCGCACAAGCCATCGATAGCTAGCGAATACCTGTAACTAGAACAAAGAAGACTTTTTCATAGGAAAGGATGCTTGTCCGAATCTGACATATTATTTTTTACTTCTTTTATTCGGAATCTGACATCAGTTGTGCATAATCAAATCAGATTCTCGCCTCTCGGAGCCGTCCGTTAATCTTGCGTGTCGAGTATCTTGAAACTTGCTGTGTCGAGTTGAATCCCCAGCAACGTGTTGGGCAGTTGAATTTATAGCATTTTTATTTTTTATTTTTTAAAAATTTGCAAAAATAATTTTAGGTTTGAAAAATTTGTAAAACTAATCCCCAATCGCCCTCGCAGAGGGCGACAAGGGGCATAACTGCAAATTTTCAAACCATTTGCATCAGTTTTAATTGATTAAAAACTAATAATGCTTATTCAACACTTAAAACGATCTTAAATGAAAAAATTGTTAACTATAAAGTTGTAGATCTCATAGAGATCTACAACTTTATAGTTAACAACTTTTTCATTTAGGATTGTTTAGATATCCAAATATTCGTTACAAAATCTAAAACCTATTTAAAAGAATCTCAGATCTACATTTTAAACGACATCGGATGAAGATAAACTTTATATGAAAGTTATAGATTTCATAAAGATCTACAACTTTGTTATTAACAACTTTTTTTATTTAAGATCATTTATAGTGTCGAATAAGCATTATTAATTTTTAATCAATTAAAACCGATGCAAAGGGTTTGAAAATTTACAGTTAGGCCCCTTGTCGTCCTCTGGGAGGACGATTTTTAAAAATCGCCCTCTGGGAAGGCGATTGGGAATTAGTTTTGCAAATTTTTCAAACCTAAAATTATTTTTGCAAATCTTTAAAAAATAAAAATTAAAAATGCTGAAAATTCTTGGGCAGCTACGAGATGGGCCAGAACGCAATTGCGGCAGATGTTGGGCCAGAGATATTAATTAGGCCCATACGTGATTCACAGCTGCTGCTTCTATATGGGCTGAAAGCTCAATTTCCATGATCATATTGGGCCGCTAGAAAAATTGGATTATACATGGACCGGATATCTTCCGTGCTCGCGCAGTCGCGCGTGAGGCCGCGGTCGTGTATACTACTACGACCTAGGAGGCGCGCGCGACGCAAGCCGCCTACTATACTACTATACGTACGTCCCTATACGTATATACATATCTGTATATACCTCATCTGCGCATAATTCATATGTGTACATATAAACTTTTTATATATGTACATGTGTGTGTATGTATGTATATATATGTATACAAAGTTTATACATATAACTATATATGAAGTATAAACTTACGTATATATGTATGCCGGACTGGTTCTGAGTTTTCAGGTCCCAGTGCCAAACTAAATATAGGAGCCCTTGATAAATTGATATACTATATAAATAATAATCAATAAATATAGATAATTAATGTTACCATAAACATTTAAATTGCATTCAGAAATAATATTGTACATATTATCTTAAAATTTTGTCATGCCATCTCTAGATGTGAAGTCATTGATGATAGTATTAATACCAATTTCATCCAATATTTTTTTCTCAATGCATTAAGGCTTTGTTCGGCGTTCAGAACGCGCACAGTAAACACGGAAAACGGAGCGGTCATTAGCGCGTGATTAATTAAGTATTAGCTAAATTTTTTTTCAAAAATGGATTAATTTGATTTTTTTAAGCAACTTTTGTATAGAAACTTTTTGCAAAAAAGTTCACCGTGTAGTAGTTTGAAAAGCGTGCGCAGCGTCCGAACGCAGCCTAAGTTGTCAAACCATTTAACCTTTCTCGACGACATGGCCTGATAACTAGAAAACATTAAATAGTAGTTCAACTCATATAAATTACACTATAAAATTATAAATTCAAATTCAAAATCTTACCATTTTCAATTAGTTAATCGCGAATGTCCGAGTCCGCACTGCAAGTAAGTCGGCAACACACTAGTGCACCTTCATACCTTCATCGGTTCATCCAAATGTCGGTTCAACTGATAAGTAATGAACTGATTAACTAAGGTTGCGTTCTTCCCTCAGAGTCCAATTAGACGGTTGTGTTCTTCCCTCAGAGTCCAATTAGACTTTCTGTTTTTTGCTGGGCCGAACATGCGTTTGCGGGCTGAGGCGGAGGAGAGAAGAAGAGAGAAAAGTGGGCCGGGGGGATATTAATTAGACTTTCGGTTGTTTGTTGGGCCGAATCTACCCAAAAAGAAAGGAGATTTTTTATTTAGATTTTTATTTAAATAAATATTAAAATGGTGTTTGTATTATTAAAATTAGCAATTGACCTTTGAAAATTCCAAGAAAATTTCAAAGAGTGTAATTAATCATGGATAATTTAACAAAAATTAAATCCAGCCATGTAATTTTATTTCTCACACTTACTTTACTTTACCTATAAATTAATTTAATTCTACACCTACCTACTTAGAAATATCCAAGTATTTTGAAAAATTTGTATTTTAATTAATTACATAATATAAATCTTTCTTAACTTTTTCTCAATTTTCTTGTCTATTCTTTCCGTTGCAATGCATGAGCAGTTTTTCTAGAAAATATAGAAAATTTTTGACAAGGTAGAGTACAACGATATCAATAACTCCACCAGAAATTAACTTCATACTCGATATACACTTTGAGAAAGGAAAAGACAAATTTAACATATGAATAGTATTTTTTTTATTTCTCGATGTGTTAGTTGAGTTTAGCCTTATTAAGATTTTATATAGTGCTATGTATGTTGTATAAATGTTGTCAATTTTTTTAAAATAGAATCAAAACTCTTTAGGTGGTGTTTGAGCAAATGAAGGGATATCCCCTCAAGAGTTTAAAAATGTTTCCCCTCAAAAAATCATCAAAAAAATCTAAAACAATTTGGTAAAATTGATAATATATGATATATCACTTTGTAAACATACACATTCAAATCTAAACTGACATGTGACTAATATGTGGGTCTCACAAGGACTTTTTCCTTCTTTTCTATTAGTAGCGCCACGTAGGCGTCACATAGGACGAAACCACCCTCAAAACCATGTAAGAAGGTAAATTGCTTCGGTTTTAATAAATGAGGGATGTTTTCTATTTGGTTTTTTGGTTGAGGGACATGAATCAAACTCGGCACACAGTTAAAGGACGTAAAGTAGACCTTTTTCCAACAACTCGAGACCCAAACACATATTTAGGAATCACGTTTCGGCCTAATATGGATGGCCCACCCGTTGCTGGGAGTCCGCTACGGCCATTAGCTGTCCAAAACTCCAAATCCGATTAAATGTCAGTTGCGCGGGAAAACTGGGAATGAATCAGATGGGAGCTGATGATGTGCCCGCGGCCAAGCGGCGCCGGCGCCGCCGCGGCCGACATCGTGGAGCAAATCCTCCTCCGCCTCTCATCCTGCGGTTCAGGTCGTTGTGCAAGTCGTGCCACGCCATGATCAGCTTCTTTCGCAACGCGGCCTCGTGCTCGCGCGCTCGGGGAGGAATTAATGGATCTCCTCTCAGCTATTTGTTCGCAATCCGGCGGCAAAGGAGCTCGCCGTGTTGCCGGCCGGCACGCCGAACTTCTTCAGTGCCCAAAGCATTTCAGCAAACACCTCGTGTGCGAGTTGAACAGCGCTGAGGCGTTCGGAGCCGAGCTCGTCCTGTCGCCGGCCGTGGCGGCAGCGAACACCAGGCCAACGCGATTTGGTAAATATCCAATCCACAGGCCGACGTGCCGACTGCGCGCGGCGGTGGCGGCGGCAGTTGCTGTTGCCCAGGTGTGCCCAACGCCGCCTCGACGGCCGGTGGTGGTGGCGCTCGCATCCGCCACGTGCCATCGACGACTACGCCTCTGCGTCTTAGGATCAGATAATGGCGGTGACAATTGGAATGGCACAGCCGGTGAGGACACAACTCCAGATCAGCCGCATGGACAAAACAGTTAATATGTATGAAAAATACAGGGCACAGATTATGAAAAGGAGCTGCACTATATCCAGAATATAACCGTGGAAACTACATCTCACTCTGCAAAATCGTTGATCAATCGTATCATACACATAAAACCATGGAAACTACAGCAAAGGTCAGCACGCGCAATTGTTCCACTTACTGCTTATTACAGCAGTTTGTAAAGTTCAGAGCATAATGGAACATAGCTAACAACCAGGAAACAGAAGAGTTCATAGTTTCCCTCTCTTGAGTCTAAACCTATGGAGAAAGAAGTTTCTGAAGAGATGAATGAAGAAGTGACTGTCAGAGGTTCTGCTCCTGTAACTCTGTCTTCCTCTAGGCGGCATGAACATTGGGGTGTATCAACAACCTAACAGCACTGAGTCTGCAAAGAACAAAACAAAACAATATGACAAGTTAATTACAGATACAACAACTCATAAGCCGTTCAATATTCAGAGATCATGTAAAATGATCTGGGCTCACCCTTTTGTGAAAGAAGAGAATGTACAACAACTTAAAAAGGATAACTCATCTAGAAACAAGTACAATGAGCAGAAACTGGTGTCATGACTTCACGGCAACAGTGTTGTCTTTTGTACATTTGTATAATACAATACAACTGTACAAGTGAAGTTGTTTTAAAGTTAGAGTATATACAATGCATGTAGAGCAAATGCAGAGGAGCAGGAAGCGAAGAACCTGACAACCTAACAGATGAAACAAAGAACTAACAAATATTGCATCTTTCCACATTATCCTATCTCATTCTCAATAGAACAAAGCAGGAAACCTTCAAGGGTACACCAATTTAGCTCAACACAATCACATGAACGAGGATGCAATCTCTCAGATACAAAGAAAAAGAAAGCCCCACATTACAGCGTAAGTGTAGAATTCCAAGAATTGAACAAAGCAAAGCGCAACAGAACATGCATGGAATTTCACTCTGATAACCAAATAATCCCTTTAACTGAAAAGCTGGCTCCAAAGGAACACTTTCTATCTCCTAGAACTAAAATTCATTAGCCATTACTAGAATGGAGTAGCTGGCCGGGCGCCGACCGTCCCCTCCCTCCGTGCCGGCGGATTTGCGTCGAATTCCGTCGCGAGCCGCCAGGCGTCCGCCAGAGCATCCAGGCTGCTGTTGGAGTTCAGCTTCGGCGGCGCGCGGAAGTGGGCACACAGCTTCAAGATAGGGCACTGGAGCGGGCGCTGGCGGCTGACGCGGGAGAGGGAGCGGGCGCTGGCGCTGGGCGCGAGCTCGACGCGCCTCCTCGGCGTCAAGCGCGCCTTCCTGAGAGCCGTCGAAGAGGGAGATCGGCGCGGTGTTTTGGTTTCTTGGCGCTCCGGTCAGCGAGCGGAAGAGGCGGCGCGGCGCTCTTGGTTTTTTGGCGCTCTGGTCGGGCGAGCGGCGGAGGCGGAGCGCGGTTCTTGGCATCTTGGCGCTCCGGCGAGGGGAGAGCGGAGGAGGGAGGCGGACGTCGGTTTCTTGGCGCTCCGGTCGGCGAGCGGCGGAGGAGGCGCGGGGGCTCTTGGTTTCTTGGCTCACCGGCGAGGGGAGAGCGGAGGGAGGAGAGGAGTTCGTTGCGACGGTTACGGCTCGGGGCTCTGGCCTCTGGGCGCCAAGGCGGCCGCAATTTGAAGGGAGTTCTCCCCTTCGCTGACAGGTGGGCCCACAGTTCCCGTGTTCGCTGACAGGTGGGCCTCCGGGCCCACATGCTCGATGACGTCATGCTCGCCTCGCGACGAGAACCAGCTGCCGCTGCCTGCTGCTTGCACCCGCTCACGCCCGGCGAGAGGCAGCCATGGCGTCCACGGCTGCCAGCGTCGTCGTCCACGATTACGTCTCGCCGGTGATAGGCAGAACAGGAAGAAACAACCAGATTAGCAGGCGAACGACTCCCAAGCATTTCAACGAACACCTCATTTGCGAGTAGAACAGCGCTGAGGCGTTCGGAGCCGAGCTCGTCCTGTCGCCGGCCGCGGAGGCAGCGAACAGCAGTGTGGACTCTGGAGTGGAGGGCCAACGCGATTTGGTGAAACATCCAATCCAACAGGCAACAGCGGCATCGACTGCGCGCGGCGGCGGCGTCACTTGCTGTTGCTCAGGTGTGTCCAACGCCGCGATGGCCGGCGGTGGCGGTGCTCGCATTGGCCCTTGCCTATGCAACGCGACCTCGGGGAGGAATGAATCTCCTCTCAGTCTCAGATATTTGTTCGCAATCCGTGTTGCCGGCCGGCACGCCGGACTTCTTCAGTGCCCAAAGCGTTTCAACAAACACCTCGTGTGCGAATTGAACAGCACTGAGGTGCTCGGAGCTGTGCTCGTCGCCGGCCGCGGCGGCAGCGCACACCAGTGTTGAGCGGAGGTCTGATTGTGAGATATATCTGAAAGAATGTGATGACACAACAGAAGATAAGCCGAAATCAGCAGAACACTGAATTGCCACAACTGAATATCAGAGTCAGGCATCATAGATGACGTGTTCCATTCTTCGTTTTTTTTTTTTGGACAAACAATACAATTTTGTGCGATTTGTACACATGTTCCATCAAATCTGTACAATATACTCACAAGATTTATAATATACTAGCCTGCAAGAATGTGAGGACACACTTTAATCAGCCGAAATCAACCGAAAACTGAATTGTCAGGCAGCAAAAGATGAAGTCAGCATAGATGATATGTTTCAAACTTTCTTTGACAAACACAGAAGGGCAAATAGCCTCCGGCCATTTTTCATTGAATCTTTTTTCCCAAAAAGTAGCCGCCAAACATGAACATTTGGAGTTCAAAACATCAGCAAAACCTCGGCCACCAAACATGAACATTTAGAGCTCAAAACAACAGATCAAGCTCCGGTGGGAAAGAGGTTGCATTGCCATAAACAAAAGCCGTTAATATGTATGGAAATACAGTGCACAAATTATGAAAAAGAGCTGCATTATATCCAGAATATAACCAAGGAAACTACATCTCACTCTGCACATCGATGATCAATCGTATCATACACATAAAACCATGGAAACTACAGCAGATGTCAGAACGTGCAATTGTTCCACTTAGTGCTTACAGCAGTTTGTAAAGTTCAGAGCATAATGGAAAATAGCTAACAACCAGGGGGAAAAAAAGAGTTCATGGTTTCCCTCTCTGAATCTAAACCTATGAAGAAAGAAGATATCCAACATAACCAACAATCTCTGACTAATGTTCATTAATAATACAACACAGGACAAACTAGAGCCAAGCACTTACCAACATAACCAGAAGATTACTGTGATTCAATTAATACTCACAGAAATCATAATACCAGCGGAAAAAAGGTCATCTCTATTGCATATATTCAGTTAACTAACTCCATCAGCAACCTAGTTACATACTCTGACGGAATGAACATACCTCCAAAGGCAAATACTACCAAGAATAATGGGGAAAACCAGATAGAATGTACAGCCTGCCAGCTTACTTGTCAGCGGTGGAATTGAATCATACAGATTAACCAAGAAAACAACAGCAAATGTCGGAACGCACAATTTGTTCAGGCGCACATTCTACTTAGTTGCTTACAGCAGTTTGTGAATTTCAGAATATAATGGCCAATAGCTAATTAACAACCGGGAACAGAGGGTTTGACGGCTTCCCTCCCTGAGCCTATATTAACGAGAAAAAAGAAGACATCCAGTTCTCTGTCATTCAATCTGAAGCAGCGGAAGCTTCTGAAGAGATAATGAAGAAGTGATTGTCAGAGGTTCTGCTCCTGTAGTTCCTCTTCCTCTAGGAGGCATCAACACTGGGGTGTCTCGACCGATCAGCAACTGAATTTGCAAAGGACCAAACAAAACAATAAGACAAGTTAATTACAGATACACAACTCACAAATTGTTCAGTATTCAGGGATCAGCTAAAAACATCTGGGGGTCACCATTCTGTAAAAATATGGAAGTGAACAGGAAAAATAATAAAAGGGTTAACTCATCTAGAAACCAGCATAATGACCAGAAGCTGGTGTCATGGTTTAATGGCAACAGTGTTGTCCATTGTATACAGTACAGTGGTACAAGTGAACTTTTTTACAAGTTAGAGTATGTGCAAATGTGCAATCATTATGCATGTAAGAATGTCTTCAATCAAAGACTCTATTTCTAAGACTGAAAAGAGCTGACTAAGATGATCTGGGCTTAAATCCCTTAACTCTACTAACAAGAAAAAGAATAACATTTTGTACTAAATGAATTTTCTGAACTAAGGATTGGTGTATGAATATGTATGCAACTAACAAGTCATTGGTGAGTTGGGGCCGCGCTTCTTGCTGAAGCCAACTACAGCGGTGAGGAAGCTCCTCCCTGGAGCACTACGCACCTGGAGGCGGCGGGGGACGGTGGTGGTGGCGGTGATGGCGGTGGCTCCATCAGGAGTGGGGGTGATGGTGGTGGCAGCTCAAATGGGAGCGGGGGTGGTGGTGGTGGTGGCTCCAATGCGAGAGGGGCCAGAGTTAAAGATCTTAATCTGCGAAGGACAAAACAAAACAATAAGAGAAGATAATTGTAGATACTACAAATCACAAAATGTACGATATTCAGAGATCATCTGAAAACATCTGGGGTCACCCTTTTGTGAAAGAAGAGAATGTACAGCAAAGTAAAAGGTATAACTCATCTAGAAACCAGGATAATGAGCATAAACTGGTGTCATGATTTAACGGCAAGTCGGCAATTGTGTTGTCTATTGTATATTTGTATGGTACAGTACAACTGTACAAGTGAACCTTTTTTTTTTACAGCTAGCGTATACGCCATGCATGAGGCTGTCTTAAATCAAAAACCCATTTTCTTAGACTGACAAGAGCTGACTGAGATGATCTGGTCATAAATCCCTCAAACACCACTACCAACAAAAAATATTTTTTTTGACGCTTGAAGGTAGAGACACTCTGCCCTGCCAACACAAAATAACAAAACTGAATGCAAGGATAACAACTCCATCATGTAGCAGAGCAAATGCAGAGGAGCAATAACTGAACAACCTGACAACACAGATGAAACCAAGAACTGTTCCCTCTACGAATGCAAGGATACCTTGAGCTAAAATGCTACAAAGCCCGTGAACGCAGGAGTGCAGGACGCACGATTAGCAAATTAGCAATAGAGACAGAAACTATGGCAAAGCTAAGAATTTCATCCAAAAATTCGGAACTACCATAATTTGCATCGACCTGACAAGATCAAGAATTGGTCCCCGAAGAACCCCCAGTAATAAGGAAAATTAAGAGGAAATCTCACCTGTCCCCCACGGAGGCGGCGTTGGCCGCGGCCATGGCCAATGGCCTCGGCAGCCAACTCGCGGGCGTCGGCGCCGGAGGCCGCGGCAGCGGACATAGCGTGGTGGTGCCGACCTCTGGACCCCAGGCGCCCGTCGACGACGAAGAGGCGCCGACCGTCCCCTCCCTCCGAGCCGGCGGATTTGCGGCGAATGCAGTCGCGAGCCGCCAGGCGTCCTCCAGAGCATCCAGCCCACTGCTGGCGTTCAGCTTTGGCGCCGCGCGGATGGACCAGCGATCCTCCTGCATGGTGAACGGGCACTGGAGCGGGCGCTGGCGGTTGACGCGGGAGAGGGAGCGGGCGCTGGCTTTGGGCTCGAGCTCGACGCTCCTCCTCGCCGTCAAGCGCGCCTTCCTGAGACCCGTCGTAGAGGGAGGGCGACCCATTGCTGCGGTGCTCTTGTTTCTTGGCGCTCCGGTAGGCGAGCGGCAGAGGCGGCGCGTGGGCTCGGCTTCTTGGCTCTCCGATCGGCGAGCGGCGGAGGCGGCGCGGCGCTCTTCGCTTCTTGGCGCTCCGGTCGGCGAGCGGCGGAGGCGGCGCGGCGATCTTGGCATCTTGGCGCTCCGGCCGTCGAGCGGCAGAGACGGCGCGTGGGCTCGGGTTCTTGGCTCTCCGGTCGGCGAGCGGCGGAGGCGGCGCGGCGCTCTTGGCTTCTTGGCGCTCCGGTCGGCGAGCGGCGGAGGCGGCGCGGCGATCTTGGCTTCTTGGCGCTCCGGTTCTGCGAGCGGCAGAGGCGGCGAGGGGAGAGCGGAGGGAGGAGAGGAGTTCGTTGCGACGGTTACGGCTCGGGGCTCTGGCCTCTGGGCGCCAAGGCGGCCGCAATTTGAAGGGAATTCTCCCCTTCGCTGACAGGTGGG